>BPLR01006072.1:0-28565 GCA_021605095.1 Caerostris extrusa | reverse complement strand
TGCTATATCATAACGATTGTAAAATTTCTCATTAGTCATAGATAGCGGAATTAAATTTGAGTCTAATTCTCAATCAAATTGTAACTAAAAGTTAGAATAAAGTACAATGAACACCAAGAATGCTAAATAAAAATAAGTACTTTGCTTAACATGATGTGAAATTAAGAGAGTTAGGTATATGATGTTCAAAATGTTAGTTAAAAATGTAAAATCCGTACCCTTTCCACATATTCCCAAATGAATTATATATTAAAAACAAATGCGCATCGAAGACCCTCTAACATAATCTAATAAAACTTTCAATTAGCTCTTATTAAAAATACATAACAAACAGGGGGTTAAATTAATAGAATTAGTTTTAAAAGGAAAAAGCAGTAATTAATTGCAGGTGCAGCAAATATTAAAGTGTGTCCCTGACAGGAGACACATTTCACCCCGGCAGACAATTTAATCAAACTGGAGCCACCATTAATTATGCACAGCTGGAAAACATTCATCCGCTGCAGTAAATCGAGATGTACTCCAGAGGACTCCAATGAAACCGAAAGGAAATGCTGCTTTGACACTTTTCTAATTAAGCATCGCACTCGAAATGAAACTGCAGGCTCCAATAAAAACCGACGAGAAAAGATCAAAGTGTGGATCCCTCTTTCATTTCCTTGATACCGGGGAGAAGATGGCCTCTCACCCGGAGAGCTTAGCGGCCACTTAACGCCCTGCCGTTTCTAAAAGTGATTTTCGAAAAAAATATATTAACTTTTAATATATTTAACTTAAATTATAAAACTTTTTCGTATCATAGCTCACCAATTGATTTCTTTTAAACTTTTTTTTTAGATACATAAAAACACTCCCAAGTTATATTGGCTAAAATTATGCCATTTAAAGACAAATAGCAAGTTTTTATTATTTCGAATCAAAAGTTTCACAGTTAGATGATTTTTTTAAACAATAAATTTTATGCAAAGAACTATAACTTGTATTTCAGTGTGAAAGAAAGTACATGTTTCCTTCAGAATATAGGGGGAAAAAAAAAAAAAAAAAAAAGGTTTGTTAAACACTCTAGCAATATTAACAGAAAATATCGATGAATATATTTCATTCAAGTTTTTAGAAAGCAGAAATAAATAATTTTATTTATTTAAATATGCTGTATTGTTTGGTTTGGTTTGTCGCTTTATGGTCATTTTGTGTTATTTTTACTACTACTACACCACACAACATCGCTGTGCCTAGAGCTGAGTTGCTCCTTTACAGTTTTAGAAATGTGGGTGAGAAATCTTGATTGAGTTTTGTGATGCTCTACCGACAGAGAGCCAGAGCGCTAGCCACTGGCCATCAGGTCTCTTGTGTTAACTTTAGCACATAATTTTTATTTTGTTCACACTTTAGGTTAATCAGGACCTACGGCTCAACATGGATTCGAACCACTAACAAACATCCATGCCACCTCCAGAATGTCAACCTCGAAGCCCGTGGGACCAAAGGTCAAAAACGCTAGTCAAATTAATTGGCCATCAGGCCGCTTAAATATGCTGTAAAAATTATTATAATATATGCTAGTCTTTAGGTTTCTAACCAAATGATAGGATAACCAAAAAACGATAATTGCATTTTAAAAATTACGGCAAGCAAAAGCATGCATATATATATATATATTTATTTCAATATCTTCTAATAACAAAGATTTGTCCTGTTTTTTCCTTTAGTTTTTTACACAAGTAAACACAACAAGTAAAGTGCGTAACGCATAGCGAAAACGATGCCTAATGCATATGCGTAAGGTACAATAGTACATATTTTTAAAATAAAACTTGTCGCGTTCATAAATATAACGGTTTAATTCATAACGCATATTATATATAACGTTTATAAAAGAGGGGGAAAAAAAAAAAAAAAAAACGCCTTGCTAATTGTCGCTGCGATGGGTTTGTTGCTATACGCAATCAGATGCAACTGTCAATTCATTTAAAGAAACAAGCGGGCATCCATCATTGGGGCACACAGTCTCTTCGTTGTTACCTAATGACCGAATCGGGATGCATGGGCTCATAAATATCAGGCTTCGTCCCAATAAAACCCATCAACCTGCCTCGTTAATTATGGATGATGTCGAATAAAAATGAGTTCGCGGAGTAATTAATTGGCGAAAAGCAGGGTTCGGCAGTGAGCGATTGGCCTCGAATGACTTTCATAATTAGCGGCCTAATGAATGCTGCCTCCGCCTCATTACACGGGATCGAAGGCACTACAGCAAAGCTAGAGTTACCTGGTGAGAGATCCTATTGAATCAGGACTGACCAATGCAGTGCTGAAAATGGCCCAACATAATCTAATAATAAAAATAATTTTTTTAACATTATATTTTATTCATTTTTGAAAAATCTAATAAATAATAAATTTATTATAGCTGCAATTCGAATTAAAGAGCAAACGTACATTTTCCAATATTTTATATTTATATTTAATAGGTAAAACTTCTTCAAATACTCGATGATTTAATAAAGCTTATTACACGAAAAGAAATCGGTTATTATGACTACGTTATTATTGGTTATATTCTTCACTGCGCACTATTGACTAACTTTTTTTTTTTAAACTTATGTACATTTAAAAGGCACTAAAAGCAATAAAGGTTTCGTCCCGCTTCAAATGGAGCTCACGCTAGCTAAAATGTTTGACACTACTGAGTTAAAACTAACCGAATATATAAATTAACGATGGCAGATATTTGTTCTTATACAGGAGGTATTTTTTTTTTTCTTTTATCGAAATGAAAATATCTTTTATCAATCTAGCTTTGTATATTGCTTAATAAGCATCTTTATTGGTGAAACAATCATATGATTTGCCAAAGCCTTCTACCAGATATCGAGACAGATGTTTTCTTTTTACGGTACAGGGTTGTCAGTCCTACGCCCAAAAGTTATATTAGACCGGGACCTATGGTTTAAAGTGGATTCTGAACCATTACGAACATCCATGGCACTACTGGAACTCGAACCGGAAACCTGTGATACCACCAGAGCGCTAGTCACTCACCCATCAGGCTCCAATAAGCTGCTATTGTACAATTATTATTTCAATTTATATTAATGAACGGAATGCATTGGCTATTCACAGTTCACATTTCTCGCAATACCTGCAACAGAATAGTCTTATTAAAGCATTCCGAATCGGGTAGAACAACGGAAATGCTCAGTTAGTTAAGAAGCATTTGACGCATCACTCTAACGTCGTGCCGGGTCATGAGATCATTAGCACGGGAATCTCCTGACAGACATCATGTGTCACTGGACACCGGCCATTTGCGGAGGGTTCTGTCCACTTTCCGGCCCACTCCCGGACTCGTCCTGATGTCTCCCGTGACGCGAGAGATTTCCGGATGTCTGATGACCAATTAGCTGTGTCGTTCCATCGCTCATGGTGAATGACTTTCGTGTGTGCTGGACGCTGACTGGATGATGGACATTCTTGATGTGTTTCATCAACAGCACTTCGTGGATCCTGCCGTGCCCGAAATGGTTTGTAACTCTTGTAATATATATCTAGGAAGTTATTGTAGATATATTCAGCCAAATTGCATCAGTAAACGTTACAGTCAACAGATTGGATGATTTTTGAATGTGAAGCTACAGCCACGAGATTTGAGAAATAAATTAGCTAGTCTGGAAAAAAGAACGATATTTTATTTTTCAGACTACTTCGTGTTGAAGTTAAAAAAATCCCGTTTGTTTTAAAAATAGCTCGTGATACCGATTTTGAGTGAGCTCTAATGCCCTGTATTTTTAATAAATATTGCGCTAAAGCTCATCTTCTTGATAGAGGCTAGATGGCCAATTGGCTAGCGTTCTGGCCTTTAGTACCATAGGTTTCAAGTTCGAATTATGGGGATGACTAGTGACAAGGATGTTTGCTAGTGGTTCGAAATACATGTTAAATTATAGGCTACGGTCTAATTAGCGTAGAGCGACAAACCAAAACCAAACCAATCTTGATAGCGATTTGATGGCCAATTGGCTAGCGTTCTGGCCTTTTGGTGCTTCAGGTTCGAATTTTGGAGATGGCATGAATGTTTGTTAGTGGTTCGGAATTCATTTTTTACTATAGGTCACGGTCCAATTAGAAAATAGGGTGCACAAAATGACCATACAGCGACAAACCAAACCTTCAAACGTGAGTGACGAAGGAAGCTAAGAAATTTAATATCGCTGGTATAAATAAAAGATTTAATTTTATTGTCAAGCATTAATCGAATTGATTTAACTTAAAATAGTTACGACAAATCAATCAAAACAATAAGATATATAAAAATTATTAATCAGATGACAAGTAATACAAAAATTGTAAGCATTGTAAATTATAAGTTTTCAATGTTACTGCATAAGCTTCATATGAATGTTTGAAGAAAATTACAGACTTTGAAGGAGACCAGCGATTAGTTTTAATATATCATAACATATTTCTCAGAAATGGTCACAGTAAAACTTGTTCGATGGTAAAATCTTTCATAATTCAGTAATTATATATTCTGCAAGAAAACAAAAAAGGGCTAAAACTCCAGGAAAAGGAAGTTAACGATAATACTCTCTTTAAATAGTTTTAATTCCCCGAAGCGCCCGTCTAATGGTCGGAGTTTTTCTTGCCCCAGTGGCGCGAACACCCATCGATCATAGGGAGCGAAACTAACTTTTTGAAGACGAAGAGAAACCGATAGCCAATTAATTCTTGCAGCCCCAATTAGTTGGTAGATTTCAAGTCCCTTTGATGAATGAAAAGGCGGCCCTGAATTCTAAAGTTTAATTATTCCAGATTTCTTTTTTTTTAAACAGACAAGCTAAAAACTTTAACGCTTGATTTACTGCAATATTTAAAGAATTCAGCTTGTTACTTTCAAAAACAATTAAATCGAGAAAAGTGTAGAATTTTGCTAGGATATTCTACTTTCGGTATTCATTTCAGCAGATATTAATCTCCATTCTAGTGCCATTTGATATACATTTAAAAATTGGATCATATTCGAACTTTCAATTTCAGATCTTTTTTCAACTTTCAATTAGGCGAAAAAAGTTGTTAAATTTTGCGATAATAATCCGCTCATATTTTTGTAACCCGAGTTTTTGAAAGTCTTAAATATTGTTTTTTTATTTTATTTTATTTATTTATTTTTTTTATTATTTTTTTTATCGCACCTGTAGACAGAAATATCCAGACTAAGTCCCAGAACCATGGAAGGAGGGAAAGGGAGGGGGCAGCTTCTGTTTTGATCGTAGGTAGAAATCTGATTTAGCTCCGTGACGGTGACTTTTTACGGGGTAGGGTTGTCAGCCCAACGCCCAACAGTTATAGTAGACCGGGACCTCCAGTTTAAACTGAATTCCGAGCTACTGCACACATCCATAGCACCGCCGGGACTCGAAACCGAAACCTGTGTCACTGAGCGCTACTCACACGGCAATCACACCCCATCATAAATAATTAAAAACTGCAACGTGATATTACACAGGAAATTGCGGTTTATTTCGAATTAAGTTTTCAAGTCCAATTTAATAAATGTTACTCAATGATTGATTAAAATTGCTGAAAAAAGATAGTAAAAGTAGTCGTCAACTACACAGACAAAAAATTTCATCGCAAATTTATTTCAATTTACAGTAATTCATATTGTTCATAATATACTACAGAGGAGAATCATGAATAAATAAAATAATATCTAAATCTCTTTAAAAACAGAAATTAAAACTGAGAACGCAATTTAAATTGTTTGAATACATTATAAATTTCTCATAAATAATTTAGTAATTTTCAAATACTCTTAATTAATTCGCGCCACCTACATGAACAAAGTTTATAAATTTGATGTTCAAAACATATCTAGGACAAGGTGAAAAGAATGTAAAACAAAGACAAGTGACAGGCGACATTTTTTATTATCTCCGTTGATAGACTGTCAGTACTACATAGAAAAAATAACAAAACGTCGAATAAAAGAAGGGAAAAAAGAAGAAAAAAAAAAAAATCTATAGCCTTAAGATGTTTTTTTTTTCTCCC
This sequence comes from Caerostris extrusa, assembly GCA_021605095.1. Taxonomy (NCBI): domain Eukaryota; kingdom Metazoa; phylum Arthropoda; class Arachnida; order Araneae; family Araneidae; genus Caerostris; species Caerostris extrusa. Next base: position 22,514 of record BPLR01006072.1, on the reverse strand, counting down.
TGTTTATCTTGTTCATCACAAATTTCTAAATTCCTTTTTTTTCCCTCTTTGATAAGACCGAGAGACTATATAAAAAAAAATATCTGTAAGAAACAAGAAGAGACAGAAAACAAAAAGAATGTCTTAGTTATTTATATCCACAGATTCATCAAAGCACATATCTATGGGCAGGAGTGAAAGCAGTTCTTTTTTGCCAGCTGAATTGACAATGGAGCTGTTTTGGTTTACATAGATGGCCCCTTTTCTTATCTGGGTGGTACTGAAATCAGCATAAAGAATCTTCCAAATCAGTACCAGTCGAATCTCTCGGTTACGCACGCAAAGCATGTCTCCTTTACTGAAAGCTAGGGTATTTTCTCTTTCCACTAACAAACCTAGTTCGAACAAAATCAACAAATTTTTAGCTTTAAAATTTTTACTTCCCTCACACTTCTGCGGAATAAAAAAAAAAGTGGGACAATTTGAAAGTTCCTCACAGTAAGAACATATCGATTGAAAGAAATCGTATGGTTCATTTGTACAATTTGTATCACAAAACAGTAAATATGCCATATTCACAGTCGTTAAACTTTTGTTTACAGAGCAACTGATTTCTTTAAACTATATATATATATATATATATATATAACATTCTATTAGACAATGGTGGCAGTTAGTATACCAGATATGAACTTTCTTAAATTTTGCACAAATTTATATGAGGTGAATTATTATTAGAATTATTTATGAGAATTACGTGAAATGAATTAACTAATTATCTATAATATACTATTACGAAATGATATCGTGATATGCCCTGCATATCAAAGAAAATTATCCTAACAATTATTTATTTATTTATTGGCATTCATACTTATTCATTGCAAGAACCAATCCACAGACTGTGATAGCAGTTTCATCGTTGAATTATTATGATAATTAATGTTTGCTATCACTATGATCATAATGTTACAATTACAACAATTCGTATATATCATGATAACAATTAACTGATTAGTTACTAGCATAGTATTCAAAACTAACAAAACTTCTTGAATTATTTCAATGCAATTACAACTTTATACTAGCAAATTACTAAAAGTTTGTTAAATTTATTTTGCCTCAGATCCTTTACTACATCTCATAGCACTGCCTTTAAAATAAACCAGTAATCGTTATAATTGAGTTGAAATCAATTATAATTTACTGACAGTCAATTCTTTGTTATGCAAGTTGAAATAATAAACCATTTAAAATTTAACTTCCATCAAATACAATTGGCAAAATGCCCATTCTTTATCTATAGGAAAATACTTTATTATATTTATTATTATCTAACTTTATAAATTACTCAAAGCTTGTTTAATATATTTTTGCCTCGGGTCGTTTACCATATCTCCTAAGCACTATTTTAGAATAAACATGTAATCAGTTATATTTTACTGACAGTCAATTCTTTGTTGTGAAAGTTGAAATAATAAACCATTCAAAATTTAACTTCAATCAAATACAATTGGCAAAATGCCCATTGTTCACCTATAAGAAAATTATTATTTTAGCAATCAATTTCTTTAAATTTATCAGATGCAGTCTTCTCAGTGGTTATATAGCACAGACGACATTCATCATTGTCTACGGCGTCGGAACAGCCAAGATTTCTGCATATAATAAAGGATGCCTTTTCGGTAGCTTTCATGCATAAATAACATAATAAAAAAATAAAATAAATAAATAGCACTGCTTGTCAGAAAAAAAAAAAAAAAAAACGAACCTTCCCTCTACCCCCTTTTCAACATTCATCGATAATTACAGATCGCTCAGTCATGCATCGAGTAGAAAATACCAGAAATCAATACTTTGTTGTGAAAGTTGAAATAACAAACCATTTAAAATTTAACTTCTATCAAATACAACTGGCAAAATACCCATTTTTCACCTATAAGAAAATAATAATTTTCAAATACATTATTATTTTTTACAATTACAATTATTTTTTTAATGATTTATTAGATACTGCCTTCTGAGTGGTTATATAGCACAGACAACATTCATCATTGTCTACGGCGTCGGAACGGCCAAGATTTTTACATATAATAAAGGGTGACTTTTCGGTCGCTTTCATGCATAAACAACATAATAAAAAATGGTTCTACTTGTCAGAAAAAACGAACCATCCCCCTCTACCCCTCTTTTCAACATTCATCGATAATTACAGATCGCTCAGCCATGCACCGAGCAGAAAGTACCAGAGAGACATCATTTAAGAGACGAAACCCTTGATTTACATTACAAGGGCTTCCCAACACAATAAATAGAATAAAAACCCTCAAGGTGAGTGCCAGCCCCCCTACCCCCTTCCTTTGCTTGCCCTCCTGCAACTAAAGAGAGAAAGAGAGGAGGTATGTGACCCGACGAGATGTCCCCAGGTCTATTTTTATTATGGACCAGAGCCTTTTCCTTTAATCACAACTTTTGCCAGACGACAAGAGCCAGCGAGAAAAAAAAAAAGAGCCTTGGGGTCTGGTGGCAACGGAGAGGTGGGGAAGGGGGGGGACAAGAAAATGTGACAGAATATAAGTTCTGTGTCGTCCACAGAAAAATGTCAGATGGAGTGGAAAAGTTGCCATCGCCCCTCCACACCCTGGAGGTAGAAGAGAGAGCGAGAGTTTTGAGAAAACTATTTCTTTTTGCTTTTACTACTGGTGGCAAAGTTTCATAAGCGACACGACTCTGCACTTATCGTGGAAAGGGGGGAACAGGTAAAATGCAGATAATGGAGAAGGCCCGACTCGGAATAATCGACTCTGGTCATTAGCGATGGCGTGTTCCCGTCGCTCCAGAACATGTTCTTCCCATTCGAAATGACAAACGGTTCGCTGGATGCCGGATTGAAATGTGTTTCGCAGATGTGGACAAGGCTTGCGCAAAAGGTGGAAAAAGTAAAAAACATCGAAATGAATTGCGAGATGAATAATAATATTACACAGGAAAAATAATTTGTAAAAGATGGATCAAAGCTGCGAAGTGCTTCAGTGGATGGCACATATTTTCTTTTTTGTAATAATACGATAATAAATCACTTTTAATACCAATTTTGGTACACGTAAATTGGAAACAGTATTGTATGAATACTGACTAACTTACTAAAGTTCCTTTTAAATCTCTTGAAATATGAACTTGGTGGAATTGTTTTGTTATTGTTAGCATCCAATGAATTGTGAGATGAATAATAATATTACAAAGGAAAAATAACTTGTAAAAATGGATCAAAACTGCGAAGTGCTTCAATTGATGGTACACTTCGATTTTCTTTTTGTAATAATACGTTAATGAATTTTTTAATACCAGTTTCGGTAGATGGTAAATTGAATGGTAATGCATGAATATCATACATTATTTACTGACTTACTACAGTTTTCAAAATCTCTCTTGAAACGAAAACTTTCAGGAATTGTTTAATTATTGCTACCATCTATAAAAAATACAAAAAACAAGATGCGCAAAGATGGAAAAAGTAAAGCATCGAATGAATTGTGAGAAGGATAATAATATTGCAAAGGAAAAATAATTTGTAAAAGATGGATCAAAACTGCGAAGTGCTTCAGTTGATGGTACATTTTTCGATTTTTCTTTTGTAATAATGCGATAATAAGTCACTTTTTCGGTAGATGGTAAATCGTATTATTACAAAAAGAAAATCGAAAATGTGTATCATCAACTGAAGCATTTTCAGTTTTGATCCATCTTTTACATTTTTCGTGTGTAATATTATTATTCATCTCACAATATCAGTTTCGTTAGATGGTAAATTGGAACAGTAATGTATGAATATCATACCTTACTTACTGTCTAACTAAAAAGTTACTTTTCAAAACCTCGCTTGAAAAAGAACTTTGAGGAACTGTTTTATTATTTTAGTTAGCGTATACAAAAAAATACCTGAAATAAACAGAATTGTGTTTGCCAATAAGGTCTTTTGGGGTTAAGAAATCTGTTGAAAACACAGTTCCTAAGCAGAAAAACTAAATTCTTGTTATATAAAAATCCTTATTAGACCTATGGCTCTGCAACATGGACTTTGGCAAGATTTGATGAAGTCCATTTGGGTATATTTGAGAGGAAGATTTTAAGGGCTATTCTTGGAGGTGTTGGGGAAAGTGATTGTTGGAGAAGACGGTACAACGCATAAATTTATAAATGCTATATAGACCCAAATACTATAACATTTATTAAGATTAATCTGGGTTGCTCACGTATTTAGAATGAATGATTGAAACCCTATGAAAAAGCTCGTTTTGGCAAAGCCACATGGACAAAAATGAAGAAGACGACCCATGTTGAAAAAGATTTTTGCTATACTAAAAGTTAATAATTGAGGAACATTGTCACCCAGAGGAATGCATGGAAATCTCTTCAAAGGAAAGCCTTAACCCACTTTGGCCTGTCGTTCTATTGATGATGATGATATATAAAAAACGTCCAAAATTAAAAAAACATTGAAATTATCACTTATTTAAATGAATTCTCGCCCTTTCTCTTCGATATGTAATTTTACCAATAATTAAAATTATAAGAGTAATTTTACCTACATTTAATGATAAAATTTTATATTCTACAATTTAAAGATCTATTACAGGTCTTTTTCATGATGATGATCAAATGACCAAGTGCTGCCCAGCCCTTTCCAAATAAAAAAATCCCTTTTACTCACTGTAACAGCAGGTCGTCATAGATGAAGTATTTACTATACTACAATTGCTTTCGTTTCTAAATGCACAATCACTCCTATAATTTAATAACTCTCTTTAAAAATTTTAAAATATGTCATTAATGTATTTTTTTTCCCAAAATATTTTTTTCGCACATTGAACATTATGCTTCATACACAATAATTGAGGGCTTTACAGATACAACGATAAAATCTATAAATTAATTTTTCATGAGAAAATTTCACAAGTTAGTTCGATTTCGACTGATAAAAAGTACAGATGCCGTTAATTTTATTTATAAATAATTTACCAATTAATTTTAGCGTTTGAAAATGATTTAATTTTCACTATATCTTCGCTTAAAAGCAGACTTGGATATTTGAAATTTTTTTACTTTTTATTCTTAAGAATGTAATATATATATATATAAATATAATTAAAAAAAAAAATTATGGCTATATTTTAGTCAAGAGCTTAATATAATATATACTGTAACAAATTTTTTTTTAACTAGAAAGAGAAACGTCATCTTCGAAAACGCGACTAAAAGAGAAAACAATTTGATGTTCCTGTGAAAGAGGGAGAAGTGGTAATTTTTGTTTCAAATGGAGCATTTTATTGCCTCTTCAATAATGTTTCTATCTGAAAACATGGAAAATTCTCAAAGTTTTTATTCTTTTTAAAAGAAAATAAGAGAAACCCCCCGGTCTTAATAATGAGAATATTAAAGTGTAAGAAAAAAAGAAACCAACAAGCAAAATTTCTTGACAAAAGCAAGTTGAGAGATTACTTTTTCAATATACTGAAATCTTGATTGTTCTTGTAAATCTTTTACAATAACCAGTTGCGGTTGGTTAAATTTCCTCTCTGGATATACATTTCACAGATATACTTTGATTCCCATAAAAGTAAAATCAGAAATCTGTTCATGCGTTTCCAGGAATACAGTTTTTTTTTTTCTTTGAGATGTCCTAAACATTGTTGGATGATTTCAGAAAAAAAAAAATTATGGCGGAAGTTCAATTCGCTGACGGTGTTGTTGTAGACAGTTTAAAAAACAAAGAAACTCGATGATGTTTGTGATACTCAGCATCTTGACTCGTTAGTCGGACTACCTGGTAGGAGTTTTCCTTGTTTTCTCCCATACACCCGTTCCCCCTAAAAATCCGTCCGGTAAATCTTGTCCTCCTTCTTCAGCGTTCTAAGACTTGGTCTAGATGCTAATGTCAACCAAATGGGATAAAAAAAAAAAAAGTAACGAATTTTTTTTAGCTGTGAAATGAACCATTAAAAAATTTGAAAAAATATATATAGCTTCAAGATATATTTATATTTCACCGTTTTAAAAGTGAAGTATATTTTTGATTAGTCAAAATCATATTTTTGTTGAAATAGGAACACTAATGTGCTTTTCAATTAAAGAAATAATTAATCAAATCAATATTACAGAAAATGAATTATAGCTTAAAAATTAAGAATACTTTAAAAATATAATAGTGCATTAGAATTTCGAAAATCGACAAAGGGCAAAAATAATCCCCCTCCCTGGTTAATATAAATATTTTTAATGCAGTTTCTATTTTTTAATATCAACGAATGTTAATGAAATTTATTTCTTCCAGGTAACGTAATTTTTTTCAACGTAACGTCCTTCAACGTAATTTCTTCCACGTGTCTTAAAAGCTTCAAGATTTTTTTTTTTTTTGAAGAATGGAGATATCATCTATCGAGACACTTGGAATCAGAAAATCAACGACCCTTGACAACAGGACAACTCATCATTGTCAAGGCAATTTTGATTATCTTGCTATACGAGCGACGGAGGGGGGAAGAAAGGACAGCAAAAAAAAAAAAATCGGCATCCGTGGCAACGCTCCATGCTTAATTTCCAGAGCTCACAGATGATAATCGAAGCGACCGGACCACCACAGAAACTCCCGCCTCTCTAACGACGGCCGATGGGGGCCGCGTCGGACAGGTGGTTTTTTTTTTTTCTGCGAAAGGATAGTAATAAAAAAGAAAAAAAAAGCACCTGTCTCGCGGCCATAAAACGATTTCAATATCGTCTGATGATGAGAGGGAGGAGTCCATCCCCTTGAGAAATCACCTGCCTTGAAGGATACACGCACTAACAAGACAACTCTGGGATCGGCACGGAAATTTCATTATTTATTAATAACTGTTTTCATTTTTCTTCCCCCCTCTCGAACCTTAAGTGATACGGCCGTATACTTTTTTTTATTTATTTTTTTAACCATCGAGCTAGAGAAATGATTAAAAGACTTCGAAGGACTTTGAGAATGTAATGAGCCAAGCAGAGTTCTAGATATAAAAGTGCAGAAGGATCGATTATATTAAAAATGATTTCCAATGTAAATATGAGGCTTAGATAACGTTTCCTGTCGTGTTTTAAAACTCTCTCACAAACACATGTACACGGACGCAGGATGTATAAAAATTCACGCAAGAAGTAACGTTTTCATAAAGGGTACAAGAGGATTTGTTTTAGAAGACTATTTGTGATGCTCCCTCCCTCGCACCCCCCCTCCCTCGAAACCAATCGTATAGGTATATTTTGAAGATAAATCAACTTTTTCATTACCAAATATTCCAGAATTTCAGGATATTTAGGATGTTAAGGAATCCAAATCTTTCGTGAATATTTGGGATATATATATTGCAGCATTTTTCCTACGCAAACAGTTGTGGCATTCCTTTCCCAGGAGAGATGAATGTATATTCTTTGACAAGTACATAATAACAACCTATCACTCAAATTTTTACAGCAGATAAGTAATGTAGTGGGTAGTTATATTACATGCAATGAGTGTTTTGTACTAATGAGAACAACCTGTCACTCAAATCTGATAGCAGATAATTAGTGTCACGGATAATGAGACCTTATCAAATTAGTGACTGTCTGTTCGACCTTCACAGGTCGAAACAATTACAAATGAAATATGAACTATACGGTGAGTTGTTCCATCGTGATTGGTGATAGAATATGGGATGAGAAGTCTATTAAAATGAGAAGGAATGGAAGCTGACCCCCGCTCATGATGGATTTTCTTAAAGGAAGGATTCTGGAGAAGAAAGAGGGAGTTCTGTGACGAGTCGACAAAAAGGGTTGTTTTTTACTGAAGTTACAGACCAGGTTAGAGTTTCTGCCTATTTCTAAAGTGTGTCCCTTGTAGTTTCGTATATCACGCGGTAGACTCGAGCACCGTGAAAATTTCCGTCCTTGGAGTGAACTGCACTTGTGAGTCAAATTTAAATATTTTGATTTTCATTTTTTTGCAAATAATATTGTATTAATGCAGAGTTCTATAATTCAAAGTATATATATATATATATATATATATATATATATATATATATATATATATATATATATGTAAATAAAAATCAAAGTGTTCGCATGAACTTGAAAATGAACCTCTTCTTGAAGTCGTTTTAGTCTAATAGGGCAAGACGTTACAATTATATATATATACTTTATTATTTAAGGTAGGTAAGTACAGGCAATCGGACAGGTTCATAGATCTTTTACAGAAACAGTAAGTGGTGCAGAAAATGTAAAGTAGAATTTGGTTAAGTCAAAATACGAGTTTTAATTACAATTTCTCTAGCTTGTACAAAAAGCTATAGTTTAAGTATTCGCAGAAAACAATTTAAGGGTGAAGAAAGAAAACTTTTGCATGAAAACCTAGAGATAAAAATTAATAACTAGATAACTAGAACTAAGAATTTCCTGAATTATGTATTAGCTAATCACAAAATTTGGGAAATTTGCTGTACTCTAAAATTCAACATTTATTTCCTTTGAGGGAAAAAAAAAAAGTTTTAAAATAGCATTTATTGAGATGTTATTATCTTTTTAAATTTATTAATATTTAACATCTTTTATATACGAAAAAAAAAGTACTAATAAAATATTAATAACTTCAATTAAAAGAAAAAGGATAATCCTTCTATAATTGTTAAAGACAGAGAGGTAAGAAAAAAAAATTAAAGGAACAATAAAAAAAAAAAACTTCGTTTTTCCTGCAAATATTTTAAAAGTGGAAGGGAGGAAAAAAAAAAAAATATATCCAAGTACAAAGAGAGAGAGAGATAGAGGAATGGCTAGAAAGAATAGTACTAAAAAATTCATTCAGTCTAATGTATTTAGATCAAGAATGGAAGGAGAAAAAAATAATAAAAAAAAAAAGACCAGCAGCATCTTACAACGGCCGATGTAGGTTGTTTTGTTTCTCTCTGAATATAAATCTCCCATGCAGGTTTTTAGACATAAAAAATGAAAGAGAGGGAAAAAAAAAAAAAAAAAAAAAAAAAAACTTTTATTACTTTCCTCTCGAGCGATTTCTAATTAAAAAAAAAAAGTTTTCATCGGATCAGTGAGGGAGTTTAAAAAAAAAAAAAAAAAAAAATCATATTCCTATTCACTCCAGCTGGGTGCAAAAAGTTCTCCCGGCGTTGTTGGGGTGGATGTAGGGGGTAGGGAAGGCGATGGACCGTCTCCCTTTTTCTATAACCTCGTGGCCCGAGGCAAACCATCAATGCAGAAGCTGTTCGATTGCTTCTAGGGGGAAAAAAAAAGATATAAAATGAAAAATAATACGGATTTTTTCTTATTTTTATTGTGTGTACTCCCAGCAACAATACGTCGTTGCTTCGAAGAATCTTTCCCTCTAAACCCTCAGACGAGTGAAATTCAGTTGGCGCTGAGACAATAGGTCCCTTCACAAAAAAGAAGAGCTCTCAGAGAGAGAGAGAGAGAGAGATGGAGAATATTAGGATAAAAACCAATTTAGTCCGGGTTTTTTCAATATTTTTTTTTAATTGTAAGTGTGCATGAATATCGAGAGAGAGGCGGGAATGTGGAAAAAAAGAAAAAGAACGAGGATATACCAATTTCAGCGACTTGGATTCTCGTTTAAAGAGAACAATGGATGTTTGTCGGTTGAAAAGGTCAAATTTTAAGCAAACAGAATGCTTGGAGAATTAACTTTTTTTTTCTTCTTTTCCTTAACTGAAAAAAAAAAAAAAAAAAAAAAAAAAAAAAAAAAAAAAAAATTGCATTTAAAATGGAAAAAAAAAGCTAATTTTCTGAACGTATTAAATATATATTTTTAATAAATCCATTGTATTTAAATTAATTGATTCCTCTTTAAGAATAGCTCAGTGAATTTTGAAAGTATTCAAAGAGAAAAATATAGATTGCAATTCCTATTTCATTCCTGTTCTTCATTCAATCCTAATTTTGTATTGCCTTAATGGTTCCACTTGTTCCTACTTAATATTTCTGATAATTTTAACAGTCCTTTCTGATTTGCCAGTGGTAAACTCTTATTTGAAGCCTGATGGTCAACTAACTACAGGCTACAGATTTCCGATTCGAGTCCCGACGGTACCATGGATGTTTGCAGTGGTTCGGAATCCACTTTAAACAGCAGGTCCCGGTCTGTAGAGCGTAGAGCTGACAACTCTAACCGTAAAAAGAAAAACATCTCATGTCTCGCAATAGCAATAGTCCACCACGGGGATGAAGATGAAGAAGAAATACTTAACCAATCAGAGTTGATGATATTTTATCATCAATTAGAAGGAATTAATCTGAGGAATACATTAATTTTAAAACTATTCTTCCTGTACCTCTTGAAAAAGAACAATAAAGAAGAAGAACGACGACTTATTTCTATTGAGTTAATAATTTACAACAAATGCCTTAATAGTAGTCTTTCGCCAGAATATGTTCTCGTTTATCAGAGATGTTTTTCAAACCGATTATGCACTTCTACTATATTTCATGAAAGCAAATGGATTTATGATTAGTCCGATTAACAACATGTAAAAGGACGCAATATTTGCCGCACACGTATTTACTTGAGGCACTTGAGGGGTAAAAAATTTAATGTTACTTTATGAAAATATAAACTATTTTTCAAAAGATACAGTTTTTCAGAAATTTTAAGCGATCAAAATTGATTTTAAAAGTTTGCAATAAACAAATGTTACATTTAAATACATCAAAACGTGTTTAAATGTGGCAATCGGGCTTTTCGTAATGATTAGGAAAAAGTATTTTGGAAAATAATTACACAGCCTGTAGAATTCATTCGTATATTGCTTGCATTTTATAATCCAATAAAGATCAAATATCGAACATCATGCATATACTTTTTCATAATAGACATTTAGAGTTTTGAGAATAGAACATGTTACAAACAAAATGCAACACAACTTCCCACATGCGCGTATAAGCAATCACGATTCTTCTTAAAAATAGCTGCCACAAAGTAATCAAATGTGAAGTTACTGAACAAGCATATATTCTTTAATCTCTTTCTGAAACACCAAACGGTGGCAGGGCCATGGATCCGAACTAATAAAAATAACGAGAAAAAATTCCAAGGAAAGGAATAAAAAGTTAAAAAGTGGTAAGAGGGGCAAGTCGGGCTTCATTAGGTAATCATCATCAAACCGCAAACCCCTGGCGACGTTGGGAGACTTTTACGAGATCCGTTCCCCCTCCATTAAACAGTCGCCGGGACACAAACCCAGAGTCGGATCTCCACCTGAAGCGCGTCGTAAAACTCCCTGGGCGTCGTTTTCGGAGAGGAACTGCAAATGATACTTTCGGGAAAGACACGCGCCACCTTTATCTGCGGACACAGTTTAGCGCCTCATTAGAAACTGCGCCGTGCTGATGAGCCAAATTGTTTTTGCCCGCTTCGAAACGAGCGCCTCAGCCGATTCCCAGGGCTTCCCAAAAATATCTTTGAGGAAGTAAGGCCTGATGGAGGAACTTTCAAGAAATAACCAATACTCAAGGTTGACGGGCTTTAATAGGAAATAGACTCGGGATACTTATTTAGTAAGATTCAGGCACTTTCATTAGAATTGATTTTTTTTATTATTATAATACTCATTACTATAACATTTTGCTCATAATTTACCTAATAGTTTGAAATATACCATTATTTTGAAAGAACACTCTAGTATTTTTCCCACGGGAAGAGTTGTAAAATTCCGTTCCCAGCAGAGAGGAATGCATATTCTTTAATTATATAATAAAAATCTATCACTGAAATTTGACAGCAGATAAACAGTGTTGTGGGTAGTTATATTATATGCAATTAGTGTTTTGCACTAATGAGAACAACCTGTCACTCAAATCTGATAGCAGATATTCAGTGTCATGTATAATGAGACTTCATGAAATTAGCGACCACCTGTAATTGTTACGACCTTCACAAGTCAAAACAATTACAGATGGAATATGGACTACACCGTGAGTTGTTGCATCGTGATTGGTAATAGACCATGGGCTGAAGAAATATCGACCCAACGAGAAGTGAGGGAAGCTGACGGATTTTATTATAGAGATGTTTTTGAGAGGGAAAAAAAAAAAAAAAAAAAAAAAAGTTCTGCGATGATTCGACAAGAAGTGTTGTTTTTATTATTTTTTTCTCTGAAGTGACTGAACAGGCCGGAGTTTCCGCCTGTTTTCAAAATGAGTCCCTTGTGGTTTTGTGTATCACGCCGTGTTACAATTAAGGTCTGCTGCAGAACACGTGTTTTGGGATTGGATGTAGACTCGAGAACTCTGAAAATCTATATTCTTGCAGTGAACAGTACTTGTGTAACTAATTTATATCTTTAATTTTCATTTCTGTGCAAATAGAGTTCTGTATATATGTACTTAATGTTTGTAAATAAAAATTAAAGTGGTCCCATGAGCCTGAAAGTTAGCTGTGTAGATCTAGTATAAGCCCAGACGGTCAACAGCTGGGGGCTAATACACAAATTAAGGCCAACCCCTATGAACATAATTAGCTTAATAAAGATTAGAAAAATACATTTCAAGAACAGTAAAGGATTTGATTTTTACTTAAAAAAAAGTGTTTACCCAATGAAATTAGTTTAGGAAAAAAGAGTTTTATAGTGTTACTTCGATTCCTCAATTAGAGAATCCAAATAGTGAAAATACTTCGGTAATTCTATTTTAAAACTCCAACAAACTTTTAAAAGTTTTTATTCTAACCGTCCTTTTCCGAACGGAAAAGGGGGAATTTCTTTTCCCCCCGAAACTTCCCAGTGCAAACGAAAGCAGGTAAAACAATTCCAGAAGGGACAAGGAAACGCAATTTAACTTCGTCGGAGATCTGGACCCGCATTTCGATGATTGCGATCGCCCAGGAGAATGAAATCGGGGATTAAAGAGTTCGTAAAAAGAAAGCATTCTCTTTAAAAGGAAATGATTTGCTTTTTATTTTGAAACGACGACGTAACAATTGAGAGCACATCTCCTCGTGGGTTTTAAACATTTTACAAATTCTAGGTGAAATAACACGAAAATAATAGAATGAAATGAACATCCACCATTCATATCCATAGCACGTTGCCAGATCCTATCGTAAAATTATGATTTATAAAGCGAATATATTAAAAAAGAAAAAGACTATCCCATGGAAAACTGCTATGCATTTGTTTTTAGAAGCTTGGTATAGTTTATAATTATTTATTTTGTAATTACATTAACCTCTTTTTATAAACAGGCTATCGGCGATGACTTGTTATCATAGCAGCATCATATCATAAATATGATACTATATATAGTATCTAATACTTCTATTTGATATGCTATCTGACACTGCTACTTGATATGCTGACACTGCTACTTGATATCCTACTATATATAATATCTGATATTGCTATTTGATATGCTACTATATATAATATCTGATACTGCTATTTGATATGCTACTGTATATAATATCTGATACTGCTATATGGTATGCCACTGCTATACTACACTATACTAATATATCATATCAGTTAAAATATTTTTCGAGCTCGTGTTGTGGCTCAGTGGCAACACACTTCGCTGGCGGAAGTTTAATCCAATGGCGGCTTTGTTGCAGATGCTGTTTCAAAACAAGAGGAGGATCGATGGCGCTTGTGATGTTCAGCATCTTGCCTTGTGCGTCGGACTACCTGGCGGGAGTTTAATGGGTTTTTCCATGCAATAGGTAAATGCAGGGTAGTTTCTACCTAAAAGTCCTCCCGAAAGACATTGCCCTCCTTCTTCAGCGACACGGAGTCAAGTTAGACTTCTACCTACGGGTCCTCCATCACAACAGAAGCTGGCTCCTCCATTTTTCCATGAAAACGGATTCATGGACTTAGTCTAGATTTTGCTGTCTACCAAATGGGATAAGGGAATTAAAAAAAAAAAAATAATAATAATAATGTTCTTCATGCACTCAAAAGATTTAAATGAAATTGAATACGAGCTCTTATAATTTAATCTTGGTAATCATATTTTACTGCACAATTATATATTTTTTATTTTAAAAACGCAATAAAAACAAATAGTTGATCTAGAAGGCCAATAACAGGAAATTCTTAACACTTAATTTTTACACAAGTTGTACAAACAACACCCCACAAAATAAATAAGAAAAATAAACAAACAAACAAAATAACCCATAAAGATTACAAAAATGAAAAGAGATTTAAAATACTGCACGAAAACAGATAAACAACTTTGTATTCGAAATCTCCATGCTAACAATATTTTATAATTAAATATTTACAAAACTACAAAAAAAAATTATCATACTACAAGCAAACACTTTTGAATATCCCCAGGAAATAATGAGTTCCAACTACAAGGAAACTTTCCTTTTTTGAAAGAACAAATGTCTGCATTTCTTTCCAAAAGAAAGGGAAAGATGAAATTCTAGGACGCAGACAGAAAAATTGATTATTCGGTAAAAATTTCTTTTAAATCACGAGCCATCTTCCTTTAGCATACATAACAAAAACAAAAAAAAACTGCAACATAGCTTGTTTGAGCAGAAGTAAAAAAAAACGAGAACCAAATTGAGTCAGAGTTAGCCCTTCATCTGACGTCAGAAAGACGAACTCCATTTGAAAATTCTGTTCCCAAATCTTTTATTTAAAAATCGAGTCGTTTTTCCATTTCGTCATATTTCAATTATTTTCCAACAGAAAATACGCGCAGAAAAAAAAAAAAAAAGAGTCGCTTTCAGTGTATAGTGAAATGCATAAACTAGTTCTTTTCAAGCAGAAGATAATGCTCCCGTTTCGAATGATAGGAATACTTAACGAAATAGTTTTCTCTCTTTGAAAAACAGGATAGAAAATCAAGTTATAAGAATAATAATGAAAGCAAATAAAATAAGAGAAAAACATTTTTTTGTTAAGTATAAAAGAATTAAATATCTTTTTTCCTATTAATGAAAAGAAATCCAGTAAATGATTTTCAGAAGAAACTCCCAGGAAAATAATTTTCTTTTCCTTCATGTGCTTTGTACCTAATTATTTTTTTTGTATGTACACAAATTTCTAATATTCCTAATTTTTTTTCTACTATTTAATATGGCTAGCGGTTGATTAGCGCCTGATGACCGATGTCATATGTTTCGATTCGAGTCCGGCGGTGAATGGATGTTTGTAGTGGTTCGGAATCCAATTTAAACCGTAGGTCCCGGTTTATTGTGAGTGTAAGATCGTTGGACGTAATGCTGACAACCCTAGCGTGTTTATAGTTTTCTTTTAAGATGCTCATCTCAAAGACGATATCCATCTTTCACATACATGGAACAATCGAAATTCATAAATCTGAATGAGCAAATAATGAATGAATTTGTAACAGTAAATACTCAATCTATTTCATTCTTTAATAAACACACACACACAAAAGGAAGTAACATTATATAAATAATGGTTTTCATAAAATACGTGAAACTTGATATACTGATAGTTACTAATATATTTTCTAAATATAAATTTACCAGTTTTGATGATTTAATGCATGGTATTTATATTTTTTCTGGAACCACATGTTTCGGGTTCGAATTCCGGAGGTACAACGAATGTTTGTAGTGGTTCAGAATCTACTTTAAACGGTATGTCCCGGTCCAATATGACTGCAGAGCGTTGGGCTAACAACCTACCCGATAAAAAAGAAAACATCTCCTGTCTTGAAAGCTGCAAGTTGGCAGACTGCCTTGGCCCTCCATGGGACTGTTGCACCAATGAAGAAGAAGATTGGTTTGGTTTGTCGCTCAATAGTCATTTTTGCACACTCTGGGCTAATTATAGACGAGGACCTACAGTTTAACGTAGATTCCAAACAACTAACAAATGTCCATGACACCGCCAGGATTCGAACCTAAAGTTTGTGGTATCAAATGCCAGAGCGCCAACGAAGCAGAAGAAGTGGTTTATGAATTACTTATTTTGCTGCATCCAAACCTTAAGTATATAGTCGAATCAAAAATAAAATTACCGAGCAATAAATTTATTAGCAAGAAAAAAAAAGTCGAGGTTTATCAAATATGAATATCCGATATTACAACGAGTCAAATTATTCATATCATAACAGTGCAAGATACCCGATGGAGTTTTCTCACATAAAACGACTCATTTTGATGATTAAGTATGGAATTATGATCTAGCAGCATTTTCTTCATAATCACTACTTCCAGAAATGAAGTCGCGCGCAAAATCCAAGGGCAGCAGCCTATTCCAGGGGCTCATTTCGAAGACGCAAGAGAAATGTCCCGAAAGGAGGGAGAACTTCCGACTAAAAGACATCCATTACCATTACAGTCAAAAACAGAAAAAGGGGATATTCCTCCGGGGCACAACCAGACTCAGTTTAGATAAAATGTCACTTAAAGCGAACAATAACGATTTCAGTAATGCAAACGTAAATGATGGCAGGTCATCAACATTGAATGATCCTCGCGCTCTCTCCGTATGCGAGAACGGAGCGAAAACAAATGCTTCATATTCAAGAAAACTCGGGAAGAGAACGACACCATGTAGTTCGAAGAAATGATACTTCTTTTAAAAAAGATAATCTTTTCCCCATAACCATTTCTGAGACGCAAACGAGGAGAATTATTTTCAGGAAAAATGTTTTCAAACAATACTGAAATGGATAATCATCAGTTTGATTTTAATGAACTTTTCAGAAGGCAAAAAACTAATAAAATAATATATAATTATGCTTTTTTTTTTTTTTTTTTACTTTTTAAAAATTAGAATTTTTACTTAAGGGGAAAAATTACACATTGCAATTTGCGTTGTAATATATAACAAGAAAAAAGATAATTTGTTATATAAGGAGACTAATAATATATTTTCTGATATGTATTTATAAACAAATGGAGTACAACCTAGTTCTACTTGCTCGTGCTGCACCCCGGGCAATGCCTGATACTGCAAAATGATCTACAAATACGGCCTTCAGTCTGGCTCTCAGTGTTAATTTCTTAGAGTTCTGCAGTGGAACGCAGGTGGATTGTCTCAAAAATAAGAGAGAGGATAATTAAAAAAATAGTTTAGGTGTTCCTTCTTAGAGGATATTGCAGCTAGAAACATTCACAAGCCCTGGTACGATCCTATTCATGATATCTCTGAATGGCCAAGAGAAATATCGGGGACATTGCTACGGCTTTTCTGTGGTCACGATTGCCTCCGCAAGCACCTTCACAGATTTAAACTGACTCCCTGACCCTCTCTGCCTTCTGTATGATAACCAGGAAGAATTGGATATGTCTCACTTTGCTTCCTTTTCTGCACTGCCTCCTTTTCTTTTATGGAAGCATTATCGGATTGGCAGACTTAAGTGGATGGATTAACTAGTGCCATCTGTTTCTATCTTGTTTTTTGCATTTATTTTTATGATATCTGTTGTCCTGTAAACATGCCAATGGAAATAAATAAATAAATAATAAAAAAAAAACTTATAAACAAATAATAATTTTGATGTTTTTTATAAAGAAAATAAAAAGATTCAACAATAAATAAATTTTAGTTATATCTATCAGAATTGGAACTCAAAATGAAATAATGAAGATGAGCTTTTTAGCGCAATAGATGTTAAAACTACATGGTATCAGAGCTCACTAAAAAAATGTTCAAACAAGCTATTTTAAGTTCAACACATAGTAGCAAAAAATAAAATAATAATCTTTTTTCCTAGACTAGCTAATTTATTTCTCAATTTTTGTGGCTGTAGATTCACATTCAAAATCGTCCAATCTGTTGACTACAACATTTACTGATGCAATTTGCCTCATTATATTTACAACTAATTCCTAGATATATATTACAAGAGTTACAGACCATTTCGGGCACGGCAGGATCTCCATCCACGAAGTGCTGTTGATGAAACACATCAAGAATGTCCATCATCCAGTCACCATCCAGCACACACGAAAGTCATTCACCGTGAGCGATGGAACGACACAGCTAATTGGTCATCAGACATCCGGAAATCTCCCGCGTCACGGGAGACATCAGGACGAGTCTGGGAGGCCGGAAAGTGGACAGAACCCTTCGCAAATGGCCGGTGTCCACTGACATGATGTCTGGGGAGATTCCCGTGCTAATGATCTCATGACCCGGCACGACGTTAGAGTGATGCGTCAAATGCTTCTAACTAACTGAGCATTTCCAAGTTGTTCTACCCGATTCGGAATGCTTTAATAAGATTACTCTGTTCCAGATATTGCGAGGAAATTTAAACTGCGAATATAGCCAATGCATTCGTTCATTAATATAAAATTGAAATATTATATATATATACAATAGCAGCTTATTGGGAGCTGATGGCCGAATGACTAGCGCTCTGTGCCACAGATTTCGGGTCCGAGTTCCGACAGTGTCATGGATGTTTGTAGTGGTTGAGAATCTACTTTAAATCGTAGGTCCCGGTCTAATATGACTGTTGGGAGTAGGGTTGAAAATCCCGCACTGTAAAAAGAAAAACATCTCGAAATCTGGCAGAAGCCCCTTCACCCACCATTGGGCTGTTGCACCAATTTGGTTTGGTCTGCAGCTCTACGGTCCTTTTTCACACACTTTAGGTTAATTAGACCGGAACTGACAGTGTAACACCAATCGAATATGACTGTAGAGAGTTGGTGGAGGGCTGACAATGTTTCAATTAAGAAGATGCAGCCTATTAAGCAACATACAAAGCTAGATTGATCAATAATATTTTCATTTTGATAGAAGTAAAAAAAAAAAATCCTTCTTTTAAGAACAAATATGTGTTCCAACGACCCTCAAGAAAAACAAATAAGATAAAAGATATACATATATTTGTCCAGTAAAACCAATCGCTTCAAACTTGTGCGATACAGAAAACATCGAAATGTTTTACCCGATGCAAGAACAGTGCGGAGGGATGAAAAAAGAGAAAGAAGACTTTTTCTAAAGCGCTCACTCGATTGTCGTAATGTTTTCCTCCGACGTATAAAAGGGGCTTTAAAAGAACTTGGGAAGCAGAATTCCGGCGCTGTAACGTCAACCGGGAAAATCTTCAGGATGCCATCTTGGAAAGCGCTGAGCCTGCTCGTTCTGGTTTTTATTTCTTCAAACTGCTTTAAGCCGGCCGTGCAACGTAAGCTACCCTATCGCGCAGTTTAAAGGAGCAGGGGAAGAGAGATCGGATTGGGGAGGTTCTTCCAATCCCCCAGTCTTCAAAAAATTCCAAAGGTTTTTTTCCATTCTACCTACCCGCGAGCATCAAAAATTGATTTTTTTCTGTATGTGGCTTTTTCTTTTTTTTTTTTAAAGAGGACATGGGCAACTCTTTCTTTTAAACATTTTTAAAAAGAATTATAATAAGCATTTTTTTTCACTGGCTTCAAGAATCATGAACAACAGATAAATTTTTTAACTATCTTTCAGCATCAAAAAAAAAAGTCGATTTGCAAGAAAATCCATAAGCAATATGGATTTGCTTGCAAATCAATCACATAGTAAAATGGCAACACTCTAATACAGCAAAACAACGCCTCTAAAAGGGACGGGGCAGCTTATATTGAGCTAGCAATAATAACAGTGCATGGGCAACGAATGACGAGCATGTGATTACATTTAGTTTATGTAGTGTGCAGGTTTGACAACTAGATTGTAAATGGAGGTGTGGTTGGGTTGAAGCACAAGTTTGACAACTCACAGTTTATTCAAGCACGTACAAACACTACACACATACAATTAGACACAAATAATATTCAACATATTTTAAGACGTATAATTATAGCTTCATGGAAGGACTTCACTTCTGAGCCGTGAAATCGAAACTCGGCTACGCGGAGAATTGCGCCAAATATACTTTCTCTCCGAGTGAGAGTCTGCAGGTCAACTACTGAGCATGTTTGCGCTGAATGTATTTTCTTACAGGCTGAGAGACTGTATACAAACTAAACGTTTTATCAGCGGGAACGTGGGGTTGCAGTCCATTTTTCTCGGGATGAATCTCGAAGTCGACTGATCATTTATCCACAAGGGGCGCTCTTTCCAGTGCGTAAGAGAAACCATGGTTACATTCATAGATTTAAAAATAAATGTTAATTTTATTGTAAATTGTTCTCCCCACCACCACCACTATGCATAAAGAATTATCTAGCCAGTATATTTTTCCAGAAAAATTAACCAGCGCCGAATGAACGACGGTAATAAAATCAATGACCAAGGCATTTAACACCTGCGTATTGTTATTGTTAAAAAAAAAAAAAAAAAAAAAAAAAAAAAAAAAAAAAAAAAACCCATTTAAATGCAGATGATTTTACACGAGTTGCTATCGATTTAATTTGGAGAAGGAATGGGCAATATTCCCTTTCTAGTTTAAGAAAGGAAATAAGGTGTCTCATACTTTTAAACTCGATTCTTGAAAAAATTCGATTCACTTCGATTTTTTTGAAAAAAAATATATGTTATGCTCAAGTTTATGCTGCACATTTTGATGCTAAGTTTTTTGATTGCACGCCAAAAATTTTGAAGATATTTAAAATAACAATAACAATAACGATGTTTACAAAAATTCATCCTCGAAATGGTTGCCACCACACCCATCGTTTAGTTTCGCTTTCGATAAAACATCTCCCCCCCTCAATTACAAAATATTATAGTTTGTTTTTAATTGTATAGCAGTGAGAATAACTTGGACAACTCAACCTAGCGTTTGAGGTTATTGTTTATGTTTGGTTTAAATATGTAATACGTTTGATTCTTTTAGTACTCAGATTTTTCAATTTCTTTTGTTGGTAAATTTTATTTTAGTGCTGAATTCTTCATTACATAAACAAAGTCCTGAAAAACACCTAGTTGATATGCATAAAAATAAAGTGTTTCATGCTAAAGAAAATAAATCTTTAATTCATGGATAAAAAGTTCATTTAGTAGTGCCATGTTTAAAAACTTTCATTTGCTCTTTGATCTGTGAACAGCAATATTGAATATTATTATGTGAAGCAATATGAGGTAAAGACTGATGCAATAACTTTATATGGTTGAACCTCCTCCTCCTTATGTTTCAAAAAAATAATTGGAGTGCTGCTCAATGTGAAGTGGCAAGATAAAAATAAATAAAACTCAAAGCATATCTGTGCTGTTGTGCTTTTCTTCCAGTTCTGAATTTGTTGGTGTGAAAAAGAATACACTAGAAATTAACAGAAGATAAGTGTTGTAATGAACAAATTTGAGCAAAGCGATTAATTAAGACATAAATCTATTAATAAAAGAATCTGTTACGGTTCTTCTCGTCAAATGGAAGTGGAAGGAATGCTTAGATCTTTCCAGAGATCAGAGATAGTGTATGGTGTCAAATTGCAGTATTATATGTCACTGTATGGTGTAACACAAAAGTACATTGCCAGGAGTGGCATACATACAGGGTTTACAAATTTATAAAAATGATAAAACAATGCCTCAGAAGGAGACACAACATCGAATGAATCGATAACCTCGACAATTTGGAAATGCTGCCCGAAACTTTTGGTTGTGCTACGACAGTTTCACAAAAACATATCTCATAAAACCATTGCCAAAAAATTATAATTCCAATACTAAATGCAAAAAACTATGGTAAATCGAAAAATTACATTTTTTCTACCTCTCCCGTGTAAACACAAAAGAGATGAGACCCCTGAAACTGATTCCTCAAAATGTATTAAGGCCATCCCTTGGCTTAGTTAGTCTATTATCCACTAACAGTAACTTCATTTTTGAAATAATAATGAAGTACACGTAAAAAAAAAAAAAAAAAAAGAAAGGTATTTCGCTTTACAACATGGTACACGGTTGAGTGTGTTCAGGCCATAAATTCGTATTACTAATTGATCAAGCCTGCCAGGAGTTTGATGGGTGAATTATCCTCGCCCTTGCCAAGAAGGGATCGTGATGGATGGACGGGATTATCCAGAGTCTCTCTGACGTCACCGGGGTTTGATAATGCAAATGGAGCACCCCCTCTTTCCACCAGAAGTACCCGAGGCGAGCACCGGTGCGTGATGTGGTCCACAGGGTGGGGGATTATGCAAACAAATAACCTTTTTTTTTATTATTTCCTCCGCCTCCTTTTTGCAAATACATTCGAACTTAGGAACACGGTTCCAGTTTTCGATTTCACTGCTCATGGTGACTTCAATTTGCATTTGTCTGCGTAGAGAATTTTTAAGCTGCCGAATGTTTTCTTTTTTCGCTCTCCTGAAGCCAGATTTCTTTAGAACTGAAACGAAACGCATACAAACCAACGAACAGGATCAATAGTTGTAATGAACCGGTTTTACAGTAAAGCGTTTTATTTAATTTAATTCACCATGATAAAAACTTTTTATAATCGAAGGCTGCAGAAGTTATATAATACATTCAATACCATAATAAGATGTCTTGTCAATAATACACATAACAGTGCACTTATATTTAATGTATACGTAAAACTTCACATTAAATAAAACAACGTTTATTATGTTACGTTATTTATACAAATTA
>BPLR01006071.1:0-81321 GCA_021605095.1 Caerostris extrusa | reverse complement strand
CACTACGCGTATTGTCTCCCAGGTTTCGTACAGAGATTCACGTGGTAGCGCCACACAATACATACTTTCAGGGTTATTGTCTACAGCGTGGAAAGTTATTGAATTTACAACACTTCAATGTATAATTTTTATAGTATAATTTCCATAGTATATGCAGTTACTATTCTATATACGTCATATACAACTCTGTGTTGGAAATTAATAAATCGAACCTACATATAGCATAAACAGATACTAGGAGCAAGGGCCTCGACGGAATATTCTCACCAAAAAGTAAGAATAATTACTGCAACAGATAGCAAAAATTTCCCCTTTGTTCAAAAGCAAAAAAAAAATGATCTCTTATGCAAACATTATAATGACGGATAATGACTGCAATTTAATTAATGGCTCAACAATAGGCCAGCATAATTGCAGCGATCGCGTATCATAAAATATGAACCTCACATGTGTAGTCTTCAAAGTGCGCCATGATTCTTTCGGTATACTTTTTTTTAAAAACGCTAATGCCACGTTAATTAATGCTAATAGGAGCTATATTAAGAAGAATACCGTATTGAGCTGCGACCGAAAAAATGCTAAAAGCGTTCAGTTAAGTAAATATAATTATGTGTTTAAGCTATAATGATTATTTTTATACATACTAATAAAATGAGCTCTAAAAATTACTATTCATTTCGTCTTATATTTTACTGTAAAATTAGCTATTGTACTAATCAAGTATTGTTTCAACATATTGAGGACATTAAGAATGTAACAGAATTTAAATAATAAAACCTCTCATGATGTTTAAAAATGTAAATTAAGTTTGTTTATGAAAATTATGTTTACAATCCAGAATAACATATTTAATGAAAAAATAAGAATCTATGACATATGACTGTATTGGTTTCAGGATTTATTTGCAATGCATTGATTCCTAAATTTTGCTGCATTTTCCTGCAAGTACACTCAAATCCAATTGCTTCATTTTTTAAAATAAAATAAAAGTTCAAAGTTACACTGTGCAAAGTTAAAGTCTAGTGATCAATGTATGATTACCAAAAAAAATTACCTTTTTAACTATCTGCTTAATGAAATAAAATATTAAGGTATATTAATAAAAGTGCGTTAATATATTCAAGTATGCTAATAAAAGTACAAATGCAAAACAAACGTTAAAAGTATTTTACTGTAAAAACTAGCTGTTGTAAAAATCACGAGTAATATTTTCGACATACTGAGGAGGTTAAAATGAGAAACTTATATTTATAATTGCATATGAAATTTATATATTGAATATATATTGATATATATTGAAATTTATATTTATAGTTTTACAGTAAAATACTTTTATTAAAAAATTAATATTATTTAAGTATGTTAATAAAAAGTACAAATGCAAAACAAATGTCATAAAATAATAAAACATCATCATTCATCATAAAATTCATCATCTTAAAATAATAAAACATTTGTTTTTGAAGAGAAAAAAAAACACTCTGTAAATGTGAATTGGAATAAAATATATTGAATGAAAAGTTGTAAATCAAATTGTGTATGAGTCAAAAACATTGAACTTTTCTATGCTTAAAGTTGTCAACATTTTGAAGGATATATGTTGTGAACTGTTATTTCAAACACTGTGTGTTGTATTTGATTAAGAATTCTAAAATGAAATGTGAGCTACAAGTATAATAGAATATAGACAATATAATTTTAAAGAAAGATGATGAATTTTAAGGATTTTTCGAAAAGTGTGAAAATGAAGTAAACTCTGCAATTATTTGATATAATGATAACATTAAATTTGTATAATAGAGTATTACAATAGTTGCAAGTTGAAAATCAAGGACATTTTATTTGAAAACTTTTTGTTATTTGAATAACATAGAATTTGAGTGATTTGAATATTGTCGAAGAAAAATTGATAAATAGTACTTTTAAATTGGAAGTTATTTAAAGAAAACAAAACAAATAAATAAGTGTTTATATTAATAAAGTAGAATTTAAAGCTCAATAACATTTTATGTATGCACATTTGTTTTTATTTACATTTAAAAGTAGATTTTAATTATTTCTTATTTGATTTTTCTTATTTGACATTTTGTATTCATTCGAAACACCATAATACAAATATTTTTGTTCTAAATGCTTTGAAACTTCAAGTAAAAGCTTTCTTTAAATGTGTGAAAGGAATAGAACATGTAAATTATCCTAAATTCATAAATTATTTTTTATTTTAGTTGTTAAACTAAGAATTTTTGTAATTTTTAAAAAAGTGTTTGTCGACAAACTTTAAGCATACAAAAATGTATAAATAATTAAGATATAAATTTTAAAATAGTATATTACCTACATAGTGATATTCCCAACATAAAAATACTTACAAGGGAAAAAACTATTCATGATTTATTCATTTATTTATTTTGCATTATCAAGTTTTACAAAATATCACATTTTTGCAATTTTTATCCATATTTTAAAGAATAAATTGTATAAAAAATAGTTAAAGTTGATATTTTTAGGTAAAATTCAAAGATCTTGAATATATTTAATCAAAACATTTGTAAAAGGCTAAATATTTTAAATCAGGACATTTCTTATTAAAAAGGTTTTGCCAATATGAGTAAGTTCTAAAAATATTTTTGTCGAGCAAATTTAACTTCTTCAAAACAGAGCTCAGAAAATTTTTAGAGCTTTAAGGAAAATTAAACTATATTTTTTTAATAAATAAGAACATGAACTTGATAATTAAATGGCATTTTAATATATTTACAACATTTTTAAAAGTAATATCTGTAATTAAAAGTTGTTGTTAGCTTTTTCTCAGAATGAATTTTTATGCTTTTTGTTTTCATGTGAAACACCATAACACAAGTAATTTTTGATCCAAATGCTACAAAACTTGGTATATCTTTTTCAACCACTGTTTACAGGGAATAGACCTTGAAATGATTCTAGCTAAATAAATATTTTTAATTTTAATTGTTAAATTTGGAATTACATGCAAATTTTGGAAGAATTTTGTGTCAACAACATATAAACAAGTACAAAATAATAAGTAATAAAGATATAAATTTACCAGAGGTCTATTCCCTGTAAAATGTTAGTACAAACAAATACAAACTTAGAAATTTAAAAAATATTGATTTGATTTTGAGTTATCATGTTTTTGTAACAGTATCAATTTTTGGCCATTTTTACCCTTATTTTAGCTTATAAAAATGTAAAAATAATAATGAAATTTTTATATCGAATCATTCGTTTTTAGATACATTCAATCCAAAAATGTGTACAAAGATAAAAAATTTCAACAATTTCAAAAAAATTCCTTCGAAGGTGTTCATGTACCTTAAAATGTGAAATTTATATTTATAGTTGCATATGAAATTTTGTATATTGAATATATATTGATATATTGATATATATTGAAATTTTATTTATAGTTTTACAGTAAAATACTTTTTATTAAAAAAAGTTAATATTATTTAAGTATGCTAATAAAAGTGTCTGTTTTTTTAAACTTACAGAACTGAAGACAAAAAATAAAAAAATTCCCCATTCTTAATTTATTTGATTTTTAATATATATATATAAATATATTATAAAATTATTTAAATATTTAGGTTTTTTTTACTTAATATTAAACTTTATGAGGCAGATATACGTGATAAAAATGCTGTCAGCTTTCGAGCAAAAGTGTACCAAATTGATTGTTATACAGCAGTGTAGTACATTTCCCGAAATAAATATACCCCCAAAATGCGATGTGAGGTGAGATGACACAACGCACAAAATGCCACATTACTGAATAATTTAACCAAAAATTAGGAATTAGGTAGCATTTTTAAACTTGCAGTAATATATGAAGAAAAAATAACTAATGATACAACAAATCACACCATTTAAAATTTGTCTGTCCCCTTACAACTCAAACCTCATACGTGGATTGTTTCCTAAAGTTTTTGATGTTAAAGAAATGTTATAAATCGACAAAGCTGCTCTGGCTCATCTTAAAGATAGAAAATTCATTTTGCAAGCTGTGTCCTGTGATCTCAAAAACATTTACTGGTAAATAAAAGATGACGCCATGAAAAAAATAATCAAAAAATATAATCCGACCGCCGATTGTGTGGAAGGTAAACATCCGAATTAAAGGTGGAAATGGACTTACTTGTTAGGGATGCTAGTCTAATATACTTAGCGCAAAGCAATTTTGAAAGAAAAGAATTTAGTAATTATTGTGGAATTTTTCTTTTAAAATTTTAATTATTAGAAATTAAAAAAGAAATTTTTACTGTAATTAAAACATCATCGTCGTCTCAACAGCGTCATGGTGGGCCAAGGCCGTCTGCCTTCTGGCAGATTTCGAAACCGGAAATGTTTTTGTTTTTATAGGATAGGGTTGTCCGCCCTACGCCCAATAGTCCTGTTAGATCGGGATCTACGGTTTAAAATTGATTCCGAACCACTACAAACATCCATGGTACCTGTGGCACCAGAGTTATAATCATTCGACCATCAGGCCCCTGTTGTAATTAAACGCCTCTCTATATACCTTTCTACCCTATTACGTCGCTTTGTTTGAATCCGTCCGAATTGACAGTTTACCGATTTTCTATACAACCTATCGTGGATCTTCATTAAAATTATGACTTTATGTGCATTATTTATATATTTCTTCCCTTTACGTCCAGTTGCCTCATTTTGTTAAAAATGCGTTTCGTAAAATCCATTAATTTTTAATTTTCAAATAATTCCTTTCAACAAATGCAATTTATTTAAGAGACACCAATTTCACTTTAAAAATCTTCTAGAGATTCAAAAGTTCATTTTCAAGTTTGATGATTCAAAATGTTCTATTGTTTGCGATCTGAAATTCCCGACCTCGATTTAAAATGATTAATTGCGCTACACTTGAGTCTTAATTAGAAGGGCCTAGATCATACACAGAATTTTATGTACTCAAAGTACTGTACATTCCATTGATCTAATCAGAATTCATGGGTACTTTTTGCGCGAGTGAAGGTGGTGTATCCAAATCCCCAAGAAAGAGAAGGTACATCGTAAATCAATGCTCAGATCATCTTCATTAGCCTTATTACTTCGCATAATGATGAATGGGTGAAAAATCCCCATTAATCCCTTCCACTAAAACTAAATTAATAAATCCCTCCCATGTAAACACCGGGTAGGGATCGTTTTATTTATGATTAATCTCTGCTTTTATTGCATTAACACTTCGACGGTCGATAAAGGAAGGTTGCAGCAAGCAGAAAGTTTAGCAACTAATCTTCGAATTCTTCCGCGTTTTTGCAATTCATTAGCAACTTTTCCCTAAGAGCAGTTCGGGATGTAGACGCAAGCGATGATGTGGCCCAGAAATCCCTTTTCCCCTAACTTTAATTAATTACCTTTGCGAAGGGAATTAATTACGTTCTTAATTCAGAAAGCGATTTGCAATTGATGGATTGCCCGTTCCGGAGAAGTGACTTTCAATTTCGCCATCCAGTAATGGAAAAGTTTTCGCACTGGAAATATTTCTTTCCGAACAGGCATATACTACAGTAAGGCCTTTTGCGCAAAATTCGGTGTTTGCTGATGGTGCGGTTTTCTTCTTTTTTGACTGTGGAGGAATGTTGTCGAGAACTTGCATGTAGTGCATTTTAATTAGTTGTATGTTTTTTTTGTACGAATCTAGTACATCTATATCTTCATTTTGGTTGTTAAATAAATACTGAAATTTAACAACAACTACGGACGATTTTAAATTAGGGATTTTAAAACTGTGGGGCATAATTACTGGTCTACGGATGGTATATGTCCTATAGAAAATTAACAAAAAAAATATCTAAAATGTTTTGATTAGTATAAGCTTAATCAAAATTCAAAATTATTATTATAAATTTCTGATTGATATACAATTTTTGATTTAAAATCTAAAAGTAGAATAGATCCTACTTACTTTTAATCATCCAATAACGTGAATTAAAATTATCAAGTAATAAGTTAAAAATTTCTTTCCGTTTGTTAATTGAAATCTTTTACTTATTGCTAAATTTTTGCATATAATAAGTCATATTTTATAAGCAAGTTTTAAAAATGTTTGCCTTATTTTTTAAAGATGAAAAAAATCTTTCTAAAGATCGTCTGGTGAAAACAAAAACAATTTTATATCAAAGTAAAATGAAATTTTTCAAAATAAAAAAAATTTAAAAAATTGGAATTCTATATATTTTTTTATTTTTTTTTAAGATTACTGTTATGATTAGCATTTTAAATTTTATGAATAATATACTATATCGATTCAGTCTATTTTTTTTATAATTTAATTTGTGTAAAAAAAAAAAACATTTTTGAAACATATTATTATAAATACTTTTATTTTGAAAAAAAAATGAGAACTCTGCAATTCTTTATTACTGATGTAAAATAAATAGAATAAAAATAGCAATTTAGAATAGAAATTTTTTGTGTGTGAGACAATGCTAACTTTCTTGCTAAGGAAGTAAATTTCAAAAGGAATGATTCTCTGACTTTTTACTTAAAAAGTCAGAGAACCATTATTCTAAACAAGAAATATTAATAAATGTATTAAAGATTTCCTACATTTCTAGGATATTTCAACATATAAAAACTGATTAAAATACAAGGCATTTATATTATACAAATTTTTAAATTATATTTGTAAAACATAGACAGTTTAATAACCTAGACCTTTACGTTCATTGTATAAATTTCTTGTCTTCAAACATTATTTCTTGTCTTTAAACATTTAAATTGTGCAAACACCTTTTAAGGACGTCTGATAAATAAGGTTTCGGGTTCGAATCAGACTTCTTACCCATATAATTCCAAACTGTCAAGGGGAAACTCAGATCTAGGCACAGTGGTGTGGTGATATTTCAGGTTCAAATCCTGGCTGTGGCATGAATGTTTGTAAGTGGTCCGAACCATTTTAAACTGTAGGTTCCGGTAGGTAACCCTCGTGGCAACCCTCGTGTGCACAATATGACCGTAGAGCAGTAAAACAAACCCATGTCTAAAGGTACATAAAGGTTTAACGAAAAGCTGATTTATTCCATCTACTCATGTTACATAAAATTCATGTTTAATTAAAAAAAATTCCTTTATTATTTTTAAACAAACAAAACATATAAAAACCAATAATAATTACAGAAAAAGGTTTAAATAAACTAAAATCTTCCTCTAACGCCAGTCTCTCTTTTCCCCAAGTTTATACGAAGCACCCAAACATGGTTTTTTGACAGGGGCAGACTCTAGTTCCATTTGATGTCCGACGGCCTGACAGTTCTCATCTTTTCACATCACGGCCTACAGTATTTTTCATCGGACTTCATTAAGGATATTGTAAAAGGGAGAAGGAAACATTTATCACTGCCTTGAAAATTGGATTACTGGGGCTTTTTATCATTACATCTCGTATTCTACGAAGCAGTGCGCGGGCAGAATTTTAATGGAAGCAATTAATATAACACACACGTGGATGCTTACCAATATTAGAAAAAATCCTTAATACAAAGTGTATGTCAATCTTGATGAAATGAACTTTAAGGATGACAGAACACACACAATAAAAACTCATTTTTATACAGTAATATATGGACATATGTAACTGTTAAAAGATTAAGTGTAATAAATTACATAAACTTGTAAACTTCTTTTTTATTTTTTTTTACAATCATACATTAAAAATTATTTTTACAATGTGAGTTCAAAAGTACAAACTGATATCAGGGAACATGTATACTTATCATGCACATGCATCAATATATCATGTATATCAATGTGTGTATAAACCAATCTATCATGTATATCAATATATCAATGTGTATATGTACCAATCTATCATGTATATCAATATAATCAATGTGTATATGTACCAATCTATCATGTATATCAATATAATCAATGTGTATATGTATCAAACATATGTGTATCAATAAAGAGATTAGCTCACAGTTTCTAAAATGTCAGATATTTCATGAATAATTAAAGCCAAGTTAAAAATTCTAGCCATAAATCTTCAGCAAACCACGAAGAGCTATTACGATATCGTTATAGGTTGTCCAGGGATCGACAGAAAATGTAAAAAATCATGAAATGGTAATATTCAATTTCATCCTGAATGACAACTATATAAATTGAAACAAGGACATAAAATTATTTTAGATGCCCATTAAGTCATCTGAAATTATATATATATAGTTCTTCTGTATATGTGTTTTCCACTAAACTCCTCCTAAACGGTTTGCCCGATTTTTAATGAAATTTTTTGTGTGTGTTTTAGTATGTCCTTGGATGGTTTAGATACACAATTTGGACACTTGGTACGTAGCGCTGCAGTTGGATTCTTTTGTACCAAGTGTGTTTGTCACTGAACTCCTCTTAAAGGGCCTGCCGATTTTTAATGAAATTTTTTTGTATGTATTTGACAAAACATGGAGAATGTTTTTATGCTATGAATTTAATGCTACTTTTTATGCCAGGTGAATTTATTGCATTGAAAAACATGTTTTATTACATGTTTTTCTAATTATATAATTTCTTTATTGTTGTAAGTCGCCATCAGATGGTGCTGTAGTATATCAGCTTCTATACTATTCAACCAATCGCTATGAAAATTGATTATAATATGTATTCAGGTATGGATAATAGGCTCGCGCTAACCACTTTATAGTTACTTACCACCAGATGGTGCTTAAGCATCTCATCTTATGTAACGTTCAAAAGATATTCATGAAAATTAGTATGCACATATATTGGAACATGGAGAATACATTCATGAAATGTAATTTTCTACGATACTATTTTTTTAAATTCTGCTAGTATATATATATTAAATAAATAAAAGGGGGATATGTATGTTTATGTATCCAGCCATTCCTTTCTTTTTCTATAAATTTATTGCATTGAAAAAAAAAATGTTTTATTATTTTTTTATTGATTAATTATATAATTTCTTTATTGATGTTAGATTTTCCGCCGCCAGATGGCGCCACACCTTAAAAACTGACTGGCGCCATTATAGTTAAGGAATAGTAAAACATTAAACAGGGTAAAAAAAAATTTACAGTATTTGTTTTCAATTTATTTTCTAAACTAACATTTTTATATTCTTAAAAAAGAAAGATACTAACAAATTAAAAAGGGGGAAAAAGATTTTAATAATACTTGCATAATAGTGATTACTTTGTATAGCCAATTTGTATCACTTAAGATAAAATATTCAAAATCTTAAATCTTTGACTCTGCATAAATATTTATTCTTAATAAAATTTACTAAAAACTAAAAATACTTTATAATATCTGATAGTTTTCTAATTAAAAAGGTTGTATTACTGTTATTTTGTTGCAAAAATTAAATTTCTGTTTTATTTTTCCTATGTATAAAAATATTAATGTTAAGAATACTTCAAAGCATAAGCGTATATCTTTATAATTATATATATATATATATATATATATACACATATGCGTGGACTTTAATACAAATTAGTAGCATTAGATTAATTAGAAAGGAATCAATCGATAAAAGGTTAAAAAACAATGTAGGGATCAACGATCAAAGAAATATGGTGACCTTCTTTAAACTGTGACTTCTACTGGTTAGTGTAAATTTTTGAAGAAAATTAACATCTATATGCTACCAATATTACCTTTTAATATAATAAACTGAAATATTAAAATTTATAATAACTGACTTGAATTCAGCTATCCATATTACATTCATAGTTATCTGCTACTCAGTAGCTTTTCTTACACAGTCAATATACTGACAACTAATGGAAATATATTAAAATAAAATCAAACAGTACTACTTTATTTAATCAAAAAACATTTACTGATTCAATTATATCTTAGATACAATATAGACACTCTGTATTATATTACAATCTACTCCAATCACAATTTTTAATTAATGTATTTATAATTACTTCAAGCAAAAGGTTAATTAAGAAAAACAAATTTAACCCAACATATAATTCCCTGCCCACCTTAGAATTTCGAAAATGACGCCAAAAACATGATGGAGTTGGCTTTGCGTGAAAGCTAACGAATGTTGTCCAATTAATACTGATTAGCAATCTATCAGGGATTAGGGTTTCATCTGGAAGATTTTGTGATAAATCTGATTACATGGTAGTAACATTTAATTCGAATGCCATAATTACGTGCAATCCACCCCACTACAAAGAAAGATCGATGCTGGGATAAAAAAAAAAAAGTCCCACACCCAGCTTTTAACTGCAATTAACCTCAAGTGATCTATAAATTACTCATTTTTTTTTACTGTTTCTGTGTCCTATAAGGGCATCCCCATACTACAGTGTTAGTACGTGTCTTAAGGCGACGGGAGAAGTATTAGGTCTATTAAAGGTATGAGCCTTTGATGAGAGCAGGTGTTGTTACTGCAGTAAATGACTTGGAATTTTTTTTGGTTCAGTCAAAGTCGTGGAATTTATGTAAATGATTAAATTTGGGATTAAAGGAATTGATTCCTTAAATGAATGGGTTTCTTTTGAATGAATCCGAAAAAAAAGAGAAGAAGTTCTTAAGAAACCGAAATGTTCTTGCAATAGGCAGGGATTTTAATTTGATACTTGAATATTGAGCTTATGGATATTTTATATACTGTTTGACTGATACTACATAATTTAATAAAGTTTATTATTTTTT
This sequence comes from Caerostris extrusa, assembly GCA_021605095.1. Taxonomy (NCBI): domain Eukaryota; kingdom Metazoa; phylum Arthropoda; class Arachnida; order Araneae; family Araneidae; genus Caerostris; species Caerostris extrusa. The sequence goes on along the minus strand of BPLR01006071.1, from coordinate 70,638 downwards.
TTGTTAAGAAACTTATTACAGTCTTTTATCAACAGCTTTTTAAATTTAAATTGATGTAAAATTATTTTAGAATGGAATTTCTAGCAGAACTCCAATCAAGATATTAGCTATAAAATAATCATGCATTGAATGAAAAATTATTGCCTGGAATTTTATGTTAAAGTAAAAAAATTATGTGACCTTACTTTAAACGGTGACTTCTCCTGGTTAGTTTAAATTTCTGAAGAAAATTAACATCTATATGCTACCAATATTATCTTTCAATATAATAAATCGCAATATTAAAATTTATAATCATTGACTTGAATTCAGCTATCCATATTACATTCATAGTTATCTGTGATTTAGTAGCTTTTCTTATCTCACTGACAATATAACTGACAACTACTATTGAAAATATACTAAAAAAATCAAACAGTATTCTAGCATTCTCTACAATATATTAAGCATTTACTCCAATCACAATTTTTAATTAATGTATTTATAATTATTTCAAGAAAAGGTTAATTAAAGAAAACAAATTTAACCCAAGGTATAATTCCCTGCCCACCTTAGAATTTCGAAAATGACGCCAAAAATATGATGGAGATGGCTTTGCGTGAAAGCTAACGAATGTTGTCCAATTAATACTGATTAGCAATCTATCAGGGATTAGGTTTCATCAGGAAGATTTTGTGATAAATCTGATTACATGGTAGTAACATTTAATACGAATGCCATAATTACGAGCAATCCACCCCACTACAAAGAAAGAGCGATGCTGGGATAAAAAAAAAGTCCCACACCCAGCTTTTAACTGCAATTAACCTCAAGTGATCTATAAATTACTCATTTTTTTTCACTGTTTCTGTGTCCTATAAGGGCATCACCATACTACAGTGTTAGTACGTGTCTTAAGGCGACGGGAGAAGTATTAGGTCTATTAAAGGTATGATCCTTTGATGAGAGCAGGTGTTGTTACTGCAGTAAATGACTTTGAATTTTTTTGGTTCAGTCAAAGTCGTGGGAATTTATGTGAATGATAAAATTTGGGAGGAAAGGAATTAATTCCTTAAATGAATAAGTTTCTTTTGAGTGAATCCGAAAAAAAAAAATTCCTTAAATGAAGGGGTTTCTTTTGAGTGAATTAAAAAAAAAAAAAGTGTTCTAGACCGAATGTTCCTAGTCAGTGATTTTAATTTGATACTTAAATATTGAGCTAACTGTTATTTTTATATTGCTTGACTGATACTACATAATTTCTTAAAGTTTATTATTTTTTATTAAGGAACCTATTACACACTTATCCATAGCTTTCCGATATAAGTACATGTAATATCTTTAGTGTGGAATTTCTAACAGAACTGGTAAGATCTCCGTTATGAAATAATCATGCATTGATTGAAATGAAAAAAGTAAATGATCCTGCATTGAATGAAAAATTATTCTTTGGTATTTTATGTTAAAAATAATCATACATTGAATAAAAATTATTGTTTGATTTTATTTTATAATCATTCATTGAATTAAAAATTATTGATTGGTATTTCATGTTAAAGAATCATGCATTGAATGAAAAATTATGGGTTGGTATTTCATGTTAAAGGAAATACTCATGTATTGAATGAAAAATTGTTGCTTGGTATTTTATATTAAAGTAAATAACCATGGTAACTCTTTTTCCCACTTTTATTTAAATATGAAAGCATTATTAAACAGTATACCTTTTCAATTATAACAATAAAACTTTCAACAAAATCCAAATCCAATAAATGAACATCAGTATGTTTAATTACAATTACAATAATAGTTTATTTTTAATATAAATAACTATTATTAATAATAATATAAAACATTTTAATGCAATACAGATTTAAAACGGCTTAACGCACTATTGCTGATCAGTCCCAATTCAATACAATATCAAAACATTAAAATGACATTTAGCGTTCCATAAAATCATTCTATCTCCCTACAAATAAGATTATGTGATAATTGACAATGCAGATAATGACACTGAAAATAAATAATAAGTGTATTAATGTACATTAAAATAAATAATAAATGTATGGCATTACAAAAACTGTAGAAATAGGATCCAAAAGAAAAAAAGTAAAATGAGTAATTTTACATGTTGGATTTTTAAAAAAATTTTCAACTACTATTTGAATTCTTATATATAATATTAATAATTCAGACATATAATGTTTAGTTTATCTGAATTTATTTGTTTCAATTTTAAGCATATTTTTTGGAAGCTTAATTGTTTAATTTAGCTTAGTCAAAAATTGGCCCTTGTGTCATAAAACATTAACTAATAAACAAAATCATTCTGTAGATTTACATTAATACACCATGCCATCTGATGAACATTTTGCGGTTTGCGAAAATTTTCCCGCCTCCATCGTGTGCCCATTCAATTTCAACCACATTATTTCCAAACTATATAGGGGCATAGGTACAGTGATGTGGTGTGGTGCAGTAGTAATATTGGAACAGTAACCTCTGGATCAAATTGTGGTGATAACCCGACCTGCCCGAAGGCTTACGGAGAACTGAATGACCAGAAGAGTGTAGTAGTTCCGCCTTATCCGTCCACGGATAGGGTGATATGTGGTTTGGCTGCCCTCAACTGGGCTTCCTAGGGCAATCAAATTGTAAACACCCGCGGAGATGTAAGGGTCTCTTAGCTCTTAAGTGACCTTTTCCAGGGGGCACCATATGACATCAAATTGATATATGGGCCAGCAATAATAATTATAAAAGTTTATTTCTTAAAAGAATCAATTACCTTATAAATAATCTTCTTCTAAAACACATATCCTCAATGAACCCATAAACACTTATTAAATAAAAACACTCTCAAGACATTTAATTTTCACCAAATGATAGCCTAACATCCTTGAAGATCTAAATCGTGATAAAAAAAATTGCAATCTAATACATATTTGAATAGTTTCTAAATTATCCCTTTAAGGTTTTTCGCAATCACAACTTGATTTATATCCCAACAATCAAAAGATCCGTTGAAATAAAATTTACGACTTTTTCATGGACCCTAAATGTTCTATGTGGAACCCAGTCTAACTCCTTGAGGCGCATAGAGTAATAAAATGTCTTGAAGGAAATTATTATGTAAACCCGAATTGAAACATCAGTTTTAACAAATTTCCCCTAATAAGGCTCTATCTGTCATATGCAAAGTCATTATCAGTGGCACATCTTAAGTTGCCGCGGAATTAGCCGTGAAATTGGTTAGGGTATAAAACTCATCGTGGACTTTGCTACTGAATCACGATGGTATTTATGAATCTCACCAAGTATCTTTCTCTTGGTTTTCGTGATACCTAATCCGTTCCACTGCTTCCTTTTTAATGTTTTAGAGCAAAGATTTATGTTTGCCACTTATTAGAGATTTGTAAGACGTGAGGTGAATTAACAGCTAGCAATGGCTGGATAAATGTTTGAAATTTAAATTGTTTATAACTGTTTGGCTAAAAAAAATTGTTAAGATTCTATAAAAATGATTTTGTAAGTGGTTAAATGGGTTAATTTTATAAATTAGCAGGTTTTTTTTATTGGATTGTCATCCAATTTCAAAAACCCCGGTGAAGGTTTTAGTTAGACATGTTTTCAAATTGATAATAATACTGAATACAATACTATCTTCATAGATTTTTTAAAAGGTTTTAGTCAATTCTTTTTCAAACAAGAAAATATCTCAATATATAATTAATATTCCTTAAATAACTTTAAAAACTAGCGAGTCATAATATCACCTCTCTATCTGACTTAATGCAATTTAATTAAATTTCTTGCAGATTTAAAGTTGAATCTTTAAATACATACCAGTTTTATTGTTTTTAAAAAAATAATTCGAATTATTTAAACTTCATAAGTTTTAGTATGAGAAAACCAATTCGGTTATATAATTAAAATTATAACTAATTATGAAAATTAATTAAAATACAATTATTTTCTTTTTAGTAATACAAATGCATTTATTTCGAATAATTAAAATATAATTTATAACATTATGGCCAATAAATCATTTTCCTCTTATTAGAAAAACATCTGTGCAGGTAAAATATGTAAACAGCATGTTTAGGTTATGGCTATTTATAAGTGCTATTTATTACAATAGCAAAATAATAATAATGATAATATTCAAGAAATTAATTTATGAATATACCTCACTATAATAACCATCCCTATGTTATTTACACAATGATATTACTTAAAATAAACTTTATAGAATAATAAATATTTCTCACTATAGTTTTATTTCAATTTAAATTGTTACTAAATAATATGGTAAATCCTGATAAATCGCAATATCACAGCAATAAATTTTAAACCATATACATTTAAAATAAACCTAGTCAATCCGTCATTCATGCGCATACTGAAAGATTACGTTAAAAACACTTCCTAAACCTTAGCAGGAAAAGAAAATCTAACAAAATCCTCACGAATATTTGAAACACACAGTATTTCATCTAAAAGTATGAAACCAAATCCAAAAATCCTCTCCAACATCCTACATATCCATCTTATTTATTCCTCCGGCAATATTTCCCAATCCCTCCAAGAAAAAAAAAAAGGAAGAATACTGACTTCAAAACTCACCCCAAACGATTTCGGTTCTCTCTCCCCTCTGACACCAGGGGGCTATTCTTTTTTATAGATAAATATATATATAGAAAGAGAACCTAGTGCATCCACGTACCCCCCGGTGACGATCAAATCGTTTTGATTCTATTTTGATCCCCCGACACTTTAACATCCACGTCACATATCGATATAACATTTTTCAAATTAATCATTCACTGTAATCGTTCTGCGTGTCGCTTTGACGTTTGAAAAATGGGCTCATGGGTTGAAGGAACAAAATAGACAAGAAAAAGGAACTCTAGTTGTCCAACGCTGTGTCTCCAGCAGTTGAGAGACAACTTAATTCGTCCAAACGCCTCTTTATCCGATGTTATTTTTTTGCTTTCGTTTTTTGGCATCGGAATGATTCTTTTGAACATGACCTTTCACTGGAAAGTCCATCCGTAAAGTTGGGGACAACCTGTAGTTTAAAGAATGGAATGATGGTAGCGCACGTGTGGGGGTTTGACATACAAACGATGATGAATATTTCGAGTGTTACGGACGTTACGGGTATGACGCGTGGCAGAGGCAATCCATTTATTTAATTATAGATGTTCTTGAGGTTTCCTAAGAAGTTATGTGTGTTACACTTTGTGTTGAATAAATATATTGAGTCCGAAATAAACAAGGCTTGGAAACTGTGTTTAAAACAAAACTAATACTTTTTCAAAGAGGTGAATATATATTTTTTTCAATTCTTCTATTAGCTCACACTCTCCCTATATATATCTTGTTTAAATTTTCAATCGTTAATAAAAGTACTTTTTTATTCATCTACTCAAGTTCAAATATATTTTTTTTGAACTTGTAGTGGATGACACTTGATGTTTATACAGTTTTCACAAAGATTAATTCAGTAATTAAATTTAATTAATTAATTTTAGTTTTTTTTAGATTTAAGTTGCATGTATCTGCCAATAGATGCCATTGGATAAACTTAAAAAAATGAATGAAAATTATTTATAAAGGACTTTCTGCAATATAGTGATTAAAAAGTAGGAATTGACTTAAAAAGCTTTTTTATATTACTTGTTTACTTTGCATTTCCCTTTGAAGCTTGTCTTTGCACCAGTTGAGCACAAATTTCTAGGAAAAAAAGTTATACCTAGAATATTGGAGTGGGATTACCAAGGCTTTCTATTTCACACACCGATTCAGCAGTAGTTGGATGTCTGTTCATAAAAACGCGGAACTAACGGATATGTATGTGGCTTAATGGTTGGTGGCGGAATCAAATGAGCAACGATATCCTATGATCCCTACCCCAATCGTAAACTCTTTGGTCGCTTGCATTAGGATTATCTGATAAAGGTTCTTTACAGAGAGTCGCCATGTGTTGCGAATGAAGAGAGGAGGAACATGGAGGGAACTGTGATAGGTTTGGTAAAAGATAATCCAAGTTCGAGTACATCAGTTATAAACACTATGCTGGGATGTGAAATTTCTGATAATTTCTTATTATGAAATTAATGATACAAAGGAGATAATTTCTTTAAACAAAATTTTTATTGAAATTTAAGGATCAAAGGTCTGCAAAAGATTGAAATCTGATTAACATTGCAATCACTAAAAATGTTCTTGATATTTTTGGGTATTTAAAATATAATGGTTTAAATGGAAAAGAAATAATCTTTAATTCGATTATTCCGTCCATCTATTTTAAGTAATAAGCAATCCATTTTAAGCAGTGAGTCCCATTTTAATATGACTATAGAGAGTAGGGCTAACAACCCTACCCCTTAAAAATGCAAAACATCTCCTGTTTCGGGATGTACCAGTAGGCAGATGGCTATGGTCAAACATGGTCATCTGCAGAGAGGAAATCTGTAATGCCAGGAAGTTAGTTATCATTTAATAAAAAGTTACTAAGAATAATCATTTAATCAAAGGGCTTAACCAAATAACAATCTGAAATTTCATTATGGTTAACATGACATACAAATTGCTTCTTAGTCTTCACAGGATGGTCCATTTTATTGAACAGGGAGTAGTTTACCTGATCTCTTTTAAAAACAGCTTAATTAAATCAGCCCTTATCTTAATTTATAAAAAATAATTTGCAGAAGAATTATATTCCAATACAAAATATTCCACTAACAATTGTATACTTTTCAATTTTTTGAAATGACGATTGTTTACTTAGAAACACTTAGCTTAGAACTACATTAAAAAGAATATACAATAATTTAGAACTAGATAATTAATTAAGTAAAAAGTGGAATTATATAAATTAGTAAATATAATATTAATAATAAATAACATTAAATAATTTTTTAAAAGTTGATTTCCAGATTGGTCAGGGAGTAGTTTATCAGATCTCTTTAAAAATAACTTAAATTAAATCAGCCTAATTTTAATTTTTTTAAAAATCAATTGAAGAATTATATTAAGACACAAAAGCAATTTTCCATTAACAAATATTTTTTATTTTTTGTAATCACAAATACTTATTTGGTCTTGGACCTTAAAAACAAATATTATACAACATTTTTTACCTTTCTAATGCCACGGATGCAAACACTAACAGCTTGGTCTACGATCCTATTAGGCAAACACTTTAAAGTGGATTCCGAACCACTTTGCAAACATCCATGGCAGACGTTACTCACCTTGGTACTGCACAGAGCGCTAGCCACTTTGCCATTCACCCCCCAACGCGTGTATACTTGAAGTAATCACAATCATTTACGCGGTTACTAAAAACAAATATTATACAATATAGCTCTACGAATTAATTTAGGCTGGGAATTATATAAATTAGTAAATATAACATTAATAACGGTAACATTAAATAATTTATTTGAAAGTTGATTCCCAAATGATCCAATGCGGGACAATTAGTAGTTTATCTTGACCTATGGCGACCGCCGGCTCTGTTAAAAACAGTTTAATTAAATCAGCTTAATTTTAATATATTTTACAAAACCAATATCAATACAAAACCACTAACAAATGAAATTATAATTATTTACTAGAAATACATAACTTAGAATTACATAAAAAAAGAGTATACAATACTAGAACTACATAATTAATTTAATCTAAAATGAAATTATATAAATAATAATAAATATAACATTAATAACGAATAACATTAAATAATTTATCTGGAAATATAATAACATTAAATAAACACAACATTTATTTGAAAGTTAATTCACACAATGATTCGGAAAAAGTGGGATTATATAAATAGTATTTTATCTTGACTAACATAGTATCGATTCGATTGGTCAGGGAGTGTTTATCAGATCTCTTTTAAAAATAACTTAATTAAATTAATTTTAATATATTTTTAAAAAATCAGCAGAAGAATTATATTCCAATACAAAACCAATTTTCCACTAACAAATGAAATCATAATTATTTACTTTAGAAATACATAACTTAGAATTACATAAAAAAAGTATACAATACTTCAGAACTACATAACTAATTGAATTAGAATTATACAACATTAATGATATTAAATATAGCATTAACAAAGAATAATATCAGATAATTTATTTTAAAGTAGATTTAGATAAAACTTTAAATATTCTCCATACAAAACAATACGAGTTTCCTCAAAAATAAACACAGCTTTCACTGTAGTATATAATCAAAAGCTTAACCAGATAACAACTGAAATTACTACATATTGCAGAACCTGACACTCAAATTGCTTATCATGTCTTCTTACTCTTCGCACTGTGGACCATTACATCGATTCGAATCATCAGTAACTTTCAACAGAGTAGTTTATCTTCTCCACACGTTTATGTAAAATCGAAATTTTATCTTATCATCCTATACAAAACTATAGAACGCGGGATCATCTTTAATGCTCACACTTTAGCCAAGCCTAATAACTGATATTCCCCATCATTTGTCATATTAAGTTAATCCATTACAGGCATTACGGGATGCTTTTCCATTTCCCAAATGGTACCTTATCTTTGCTTCTAGAATGGTGCCGCTTTAAACCTACCATTACAAAATTAATCTTTATTGGTGTCTATCTTCTGGGATTTAATGAGAGATTTCTGACCTTCCTGTGTGTGGCAGTTCGCTGAGTTGAGCTGCTTTTCTTTTCGATTGTTGATTGGGTATTGACCATGATAGCATATTAATGGCTTCCATAAATTATGGTGATGGAATTGTTTTTATAAATTTGTGTAGTAAGTTACTATACAAATTTAAGGAAAATAATTGTGATATTTCCAATAACTATATATCAATCTAGATATAGTTATATATAACAGTGGGCTGACATGTTCATAGGCTAACATATAGATGGCACTATTAGTATTAAAACCATATGATTTTTAGTTAGCCCTAACCTTCAAAAGACAAGTGTATAAATTTGACAGCTGCTGTACTATTAGTATGTGAGTTATAGCATTTTTAGTGAACCAACTTTTGTTAGTTTGAAAAAATGGATAAAAAGGAATTTCGTGTGTTAATTAAAGCAGTGCTTTTGGGTAAAATACTATTGAAGCCAAGGCTTGGCTTGATAAACATTATTCGGACTGTGCACCAGGAAAATCAACCATAGAGAAGTGGTTTGGTAAATTTAAACGAGGCAAAATGAGCAGCGAGGACGATGCACGCAGTGGAAGCCCCAAAGAGCTGTTACCGACGAAAACATCAAAAAAAAAGTCCACAAAATAATTTCTGATAATCGTAAAGTGAAGTAGATTGAGATAGCTGAGATCCTAAAGATATCAAAGGAACGTGTTGGAATGAATATTTGGATATGCGAAAGCTCTGTTCAAAGTGGGTGCCGCGCAGAGCTCACAATCGACCCAAAACAACAACGAATTGATGATTCTAAGCAGTGTTTGGAGCTGTTCAATCGTAACAAACCCGAATTTTAGAAAGATATGTGACAATGGATGAAACATGGCTCCATCATTTCACACCGGAGTTCAATCAACAGTCAGCCGAGTGGACTGCACGTGATGAACACTAAAAATGCTATAACTTCCACTAAAAATGCTTCCACTAAACTCGCATACTAATAGTGCAACAGCTGTCAAATTTATACACGTGTCTTTTGAAGGTTAGGGCTAACTAAAAATCATATGGATTTAATACGAGTAGCGCCATCTATGTATCAGCCTATGAACATGTCAGCCCAACTGTTAGCTATGAATGTAAAAGATAGTATTGTAAAGATTATAAAGATATAATAATTTGCAAATTCGTTCTGAGTGAATAATTTTAATTTCTGGTGCGTTCAATTCACGTTGTCTGAAGGTTAATTGATAAATTAGTCTTCAGATTTATAATGTAACTTCCATCTTGTAACTTCGCAAAAAATTTTTTATAAAAACTTTTAATAATTATTATTACTGTTGTATCCTTTTACAAAAATTGTATTTAGTAAATAAATTGTGAGAAAGAGTTGAAGCGTTGGTTCTTTTTAAATTATATTGAAGTGAAGCAATACATTATATTTAAAATTCAATTAGTAATAATAAAATTAATCCATTGCAATTTCTGTTGAATGGTTTTACATTTTCTATTCGTGTCCAGAAATAACGGGGCTTGAAGGCCAAGTGACTTGCGCTTTGAAGTTCCCTACCACAGGTTTCGAGCTGGAATACCGGATGTGTCATGAATGTTGTAGTGGCTCCGAATCCATTTTAAACCATATGTCCAAAATCTGCCAGTAGACAGACAGCCTTGGCCCACCATGGGCTGTAGTACCAGAGAGTTAGTTAGTTAGCAAGATAACGTGCACCTTAGAGAATGCTCAAACTCAAATCAGCTGACGGCTTCCAATAACTATATAGCTTACAGAAAAGAAGACATTCGATGCCAATTGTAATAACTTGCATAAAGCATTAATAGTTAAACTTTCGGGTTTTCACCCATACGGCACGCAAATGTGAGACAGTTATTCCTAAAAGTTCACCCTTCATCATTGTGTATTCGTGGAATATATAAGGGAACAGGATGTGCTGGAGAAAAAGGAAATTTTGATTTAGTTATCTTACGTTTTTACCTTCCAATTTATATGGTATAACTATCTGTAGTGTCTTCTTCATTGACTCACCAGCCCCATGGTGGGCCAAGACCGTCTACCTACTGGCAGATTTCGAGACATGAGATGTTTTCTTTTTATGGGGTAGGGTTGTCAGTTCCTACATCCAACAGACCATGACCTATTGTTTAAAGTAGTTTCTAACCACTACAAACAGCCATGGCACCGCCGGACAGTAGCTTCACAGAGATAAAATTATTGTCTTATCTATTTATTATATTCAATTTATTGCTAAATGCATTTGCATCGTTAAAAAGATATTTTTATACCTTCTAAAAAGTATTTTCTCTATATATTTGATGTCAGTTCTTTTTTTTTGTTGTTGGGAAGGGGGAATATATATTATCAAATCGTTATATGTTATATCAAATCGTTATAAATCAAATCGTTTTATAATGGGTCTAATATTTTTTTCATTCATTACTTCTTATATTCTTTAATTAAACTGAAATTTATTTTCTAAGTATATAAAATTTAATCAACTTTAGAAAAAGGATAAAATTTTTGTAATTTCCAGTATAGCACAGTAAATTTACCGTAATTATACTTACTATTTTGCTTCATACCTAAATAAGTACACAACGTGAATATATTTATCACAACTTGAAAGTCACAGGCAACGAGTACAACCTTCATCTCATTCATTGAACTACTAATTATTTTTGACCTTCCCAAATAAAAAAAATCACTACACAGACAAAAATAATTTTGAAGAAAAAAAAAAAATTAAAAAAAAAAAAGAACCCTTCATTTCGATTTAAAATTATCGGAACCTTGTACTTATATTCAGTTTTCAAAAAAAAACAAATTAAGGACAACTAATAATAATAATAAATATTTAAATGAGGCTTAAATTTTCAAGTATTTTTCCTTAAAAAAAATCTTATCAACCCTTTCAAAAGAAAATATATCTATTTACATCTCATTGAGATTTGATAAATCTGAATGCGATATAAATAAATTTATTTTCAATACATTCTAAAGGTCTGATTTTTATTTTTATGCGGGAAAATATATAAAAAGAACTCTTGTTTTTTCCCAAGTAAATCAAATTGATAAATATATTAATACTTAAGTACATACACTTTTTCAAGATGTTTCTGAATCCTTTTTTTCCCCCTCAAATTAAAAATACCATTATTTTTTATAAGTATCAATTTCTTCCACGTTTTTGAACTACTCACTGTACTAAAACTGAATTGCACCAACATGTATTTAACTCACTCTCTCTTTCTGAAATAAGTCACTTTCAGAAAATTTTAATTCCGTTCGACTTCTTTCTAAACGAAACATTCATGAAGAGGTTTCAAAACTTCGTAGTTCATGTTCACATATTAAATGGCTTTGTATCGTGACAGCGTGCATACAAAGCCATTTAATATTAGGACTTGTAATAATAGAATTAGGATTATCAATAATAATAGAACTTATAATACTTATGGAATAGTATTGTGATTCTAATGTTCTAAAGCAGAGGTCTCCAAACTTTCCAGCCTTAGGGCCATATTGATTACTCCAGTAAGAACCAAGGGCCAAAACCATTTTAATTTTTCTGCCATTATCTATAATGGCAGAAAAATTAAAAAAACTCATTAATTAATCTATGGTACTACTCACTTGTGTGAGAAAACATTCTCCAAAATGAAGTACACAAAGAATGTTTACAGATCTAACTTAACCGATGAGCATATTAAATCTCTTTAATAATTGGTACAAGTAAAACTGATCCACAACTACAAACTATTGTCAGTGAAAAATCACAATTACATAAATCTCATTAGTATTTTTTTACAAGTGAATACACAGCGGTTTCATTCGCTTAATTTAGCTTTTCCATTCCTGAGGGATTTTCAGAATAAAAATCATATGTTTGATTCAGGATATATGCATTCCAAACATCGATATACATACATATGCGATACTCTTTACCCCAACATAAATACCGAGGGTAACCGCGGGATGTTCACTAGTCTATAATGCTAGTGGGATAGATTTCAATTATTTGTTAGTTGCTATGTTTAAGTTAAATTTTCTGCGTATTATGCTTGTCATTAAGCTTTACCTAGCAAGTCAATAAAACCGAGTTATTATCATTCTGTGTTTTTTTATCCAACCTATTACTACAACAATAAGCTATTTGATGTCGCTGGCAGGATTGATGACACTGGCGGGCCGTAGTTTGGAGACCCCCTGCTCTAAAGCAACAGCGTTCTTCGGACCCAATAATCCTTCTCAAGTCTACAGCGTATTTATAGGGTTCCTCACATTCTTCCCAAGTATTTTACGAACCCTAAACCTATTTATGCCACCGTAGTGTTCCTAGAGAATCCTAGAGTTCCACGCTATCTTTCTCAAGGGATCCGTAAACTCTAGGGTTCACAACATCTTTCCCAAATATTTCACAGGCCCAAGGATTACGCGCATTCTTCCCAAGTGTTCTGTGAGTCCTATAGTTCTGTTAGCAAAATTAAGGCTATTTATTAATTAATTATTTTTATTCATGCAAACTGTTTCTATTTTTTTTTTTTTTTTACAGCCGAGTCTCACGTCATATGTTGAAAGCATATGATCGGTCGCGCCGTTGGACACAGGTGTATAAAAGTTTATGAGATTGTTATTCTGTAGCGCACATGTTCATCGCATTAACTAACTTAGGGATGCATTCGTGTGCTGTATCCACTCATTTGTAGGAATTCTACTATGTCCTTGGAAAATAAAAGCTCATTTATCTTGCTTACTTGCGTCAATACTTGCATATGCAAGTCCTATTTGGGGATCTACTGCTCCGTCAATTTCGAGATCATACAAAGACTTGAAAATAAAATCCTACGTATGATTACAAATGCGCCTTGGTTTTCGAAATGAGGGATATCAGATATGCTCTTTCCTCCCAAGTTTAAAAGCAATTTGTGTATAAAACTGCAAAAAATTTTTATAATTCCTTTCCAAATATTAATAATTCCGTTTTGAATGATCTAAGCAACTATGTTTACGTCATTTCTGATTTTAAAAATCGCAAAGACCTCGCGCTGTTCTGAATATTATTCATTAACGTTCCGATATCCTCCTTTCCGAATGACCATGCAGTTTCTCCACTGAGTCACAATTTCCCCTCCAATCGTTATTGTTTGTTTCTATTGTTTATCTTTTTTATTACCTACTTGAAATTATAATAATAATATAAAAAAAATTATATATGCCAGAATTTTTTTTTTTTAATTAATGAAAATTTCGAATAACTAATTTTTTTTAATAAATTAATAATGTACTTATATTGCTTTTTTTCTATCTAATAAATGGGCTTAAAGCTTAAGAAATTTCCTTCATTCACAAAACAACCAAGGTTCTCCATTAATCTGGCAAATCGTCGTCGTCGTCTGTAGCACACAACTCTCCCTATCTGAAAGTGGAAATTGGAAACGAGAGAAGTTGGTATGCAATAAGATGTCTCTAGATCAATCAATCAGTTTGTAAAAGATCGATTGCATTTTTATAGATAAATATGATTTTTAAGTTAAAACCGAAGCTATAGCCTTTATAAGCTATTTACCTTTTATGTGCAAAAAATAACTTTGTTTCAAATAAGGAAATGACTCTTTCTTACTTTGCATTACCTCACTCTGCGAATTTTCCAACATCTCGCAAGTGATCACTCTAGTATTCACCACATCTTTCCCAAGAACTCCGCAGACCTTCAAATTCTGCATATCTCCAAAAGATCTGCGTACAATAGAAGTTCTGCGCGTTTTTCCCAAGTGCTTCGCAAACCCTAGGAATACGCCTTCCAACAGTTCTATGACCTAGAGGTCCGTACTACTTTCGCAAGTGATCAGTAGACTCTAGTATTCACCACATCTTTCCCATGAACTCCGCGGACGTTAAAATGTTGCATATCTCCAAATGATTTGCGTACAATAGAAATTCTGTGCGTCTTTCCCAAGTGTTTCGCAAACCCTAGGAATACGCGCGATTCCTAATATTCTATGACCCTAGAGGTCCGTACTACTTTCGCAAGAGATCAGTAGACTCTTTGGTTTTTTTTTTTTTTTTTGCTCTAATGCAGCTGGCAAACACTTAGACAGCTTGGTCGCCTTAAGGCAAGCGCTGCACAGACGTACTCACTTTGCATTACCCAGGGAGCGCGTAAGATAAGCCACGGACGCGGATTAACAATGCCCCCGCAACGCTCTACGATCCTATTAGGACCGGCACCTACGGTTTAAAGTGGATTCCGAACTACTAAAAACATCCATGGGCAACGCCGGAATTTGAACCCGATACCTATGGTACAGAGAGCCAGAACGCTAGCCACTCGGCCATCAGGCCCCCGTAGACTCTAGTGTTCACCACATCATTTCCTAGTGTTCACATACATATCGTTGATCCAAATGGAATGAAAAAGTTGGTCATTAAAAGTGTCATGTATTTATTCAGTAGTTCGTTTGAAATGTTCCAATTTAAAATAATTTGAAGATTAAAATTTCGAAAGATCGAACCACTACAAACACTCGGCCATCCGGCAGGCCCTTTGATTCAATACAGTAAAAGTATTTTTGATATAAATCTTACTATTTTATGTAGAGTATTTACAAATCAATCTATTTCTGCTATTAAATAAATTATATGCATATTTTTAAATATGTATATTTTCCAAAAAAAAAAAAAAAAGCATGAATTTGTGTGTGAACAATTGGATTAATATTAAAATAAAATTATTCATGAAATTATTATTAAATAAATTATTGTTTAACATCAAAATTTAACTGGAGATATTTATTAAATTGATTATTTTTACTCTAAAAGTTGAGAATATGCAATCATTAAACCATTTATGAAAGGTTACTAGCCATTAGTTTTGGTGTAGAAATATGTTTTCATTCAGAAATATATATTTAAATAATAAATCATTTATGATAGTAAAGGTCTGTTAAAATTTTGCATATTTTCTTGATGCAAATCTTACGAGGAAAGCATACCATTCTTTTCAACTTTTATAATATTTTTTTTTCTTCTTAATAACAAATAATAAGCAAATAACAGTTATTAATAAGCAAATAATAATAATAAACAAAACATTGTACCTCGAGCAGTAGGAAAGCTCAACAAAATTGTGTAAAACTGACAATTTTAAATATTTTTCCGAATAAGCATTAAAAACACTAATTTCTGGTAAATTTGCTCTCGCATATTGAAAAAATTAATAAAACTTTCGTGCTAAAAATATATCTGGAATGTAATTGATTATTGGTTGTAATAAATGATTGTTTTTCCTTAAAATGTTTTATATAATAAAATAGTTTTAAAACTATTCATGCTAACAAAAATATTTTTCAAAAACGTTTTCATAATTTAAGATGTTTTCTTATATTTTCGGGAAGGCTCATTCCAGTTATTCTATCCCTTTTCTTTCATCATTCACTATTTTTTCTACCAGCTCCTTTAATTTTTGGGTTTTTATAATGCTAAAATCCAATGCAGTAAAATTGATAGGTTTATAGGAAACGAAAGTAAAAATGCGTTAACTATTATTTGTTTTTCAAAACTACAATGATGAACTTTGAGGAAGGTATTGATCTTCTCAATAATCCAAAGGTTTGTATTTTCTTAACCTTTCATCGGTAAAATTTTGGGTGTAGCTTTTTCTGTTGCCCGAAGTTTTGAAATACAGAGACTGCCAGAAATCTCCCATCATATTTACATTCAAATAACCTTTATTATTTTTGATTAAAATATATATAACCCCACTTTGTCATAAGATTTTCAGGGATAAAATTAAAGTGTGATTCTTGAAGATAAATCAATAAAGAGGAAAATGAACTTCAAATTTTCTCAGCAGAAAAAAAGTAAAAAACCCAACTTCTTTAAATGCATTAGAAGCTACTTTTTCTTTTGCAATCCATACAACTACAAATATATGACCCTACATATTTTGTTATGTCAGAACCAATCAAGTCATTTTATTTCAGTTTGGGTTCTGACAAATGAAGGTTTTGATATACTATACTTTTGATATACTAAAGCAAGGTATACTTTTGATATACTAAAGCAAGGTATACTTTTGAGATAAGTTTGACAAATTGGTTCATTTTTTGTGCGCTACAGTGGTAATTAATTTTTTGTTTAATGTAAAGTGGTGGGAGAAATATTTTTAAACTACTGAAAATATTTATTTTCCTGATGAGCATTTCTTTAAACCTACTAAATAAAATAATTTATCTTGTGGTATCCAAGACTTGTGTTATCATGTGTGAATATGATGTTGTAATGATTAGAAGTGAAACTGAAAATAAAAAGTGTGAAGTACTGAAAAAGTGAAGTCATAAAAGTGCAACTATAAAATCAAAAAATAAGTAAGAATCTAAGTTCTTATTTAAAACAGATTAATCTCCTCGTGCAACATTTAATTTCAAAAACTTTTGTTTAAAATGAATGCCGATATTCATGTGATTTTATACATGTGTGTTTCAAAACTGGCATGAAATATGTGTTGCTAAATGTAACGAATGACCCGTATCAAGTCGCATGTTCTGTAGTTCATTTTGAACTGTCTGGCTTTCAAAATGTAAGCAGATTATTGTTTCAATAATCCCAAAATAGTGTCTACGGATTAGTTTATGCTTACAACAGTTAATTTAACGAGCACTTAACAGTCTTTTATCTCAATTTGATAGTGCTTTTGTAGAATTCAAACAATTGCTTATTCGAGAATTTATAGAGTCATTAAATTTTGTTATATTCCTGTTGCTATTGAATTTAATAGTTTTGTGTGGATTCTGCACTTTAGGGTTCTGAATTCGTCAGGTCTCTCTTCCGCGCCAAATGGAATGGAATATTTTTGTAATCACAGCAATCATTTTGCGGCTTTAGGGGGACTTGGTGAAACCCAAAAGGCAAAAAATGTTCAAATAAACAAGCGGAACCCTAAAGTGCAGAACTCCCGATCTTCTAGTATTCTTACCAGTTACTTCATAAATTTTTTCGCTTTATAAGCATTGATATATTCCCATGTGCATTCGTGCAGCACTATAAATTGCCGTGAAAGGATTTTAGTTTTTTATATATATATTTTATTTAATTTCTCAGTATTTTTACTTTTCTTAAACATAAAATTTAATCTAAATTTAATTAGTTTTTATTAATTTCTTTAATTAGTTTTATTTAATCATAAATTATTTTTTAAATAAATTTAAAAAAACAATGAAAAATGTTACAATTAAGAATAAAACTCTAAAAAATATTTTCCTCGAAAGACAAAAACTATTTTTTCTAACTATAAACTTTTTATAAACTATATAATTCTAAAAAGTTATATGTTTTTAAAACAATTTCGTAAGTCAATTAGAAACCATATTTTGCTAACTGGTTCTTATTCTGATTTGAATTATTATTTTTGAAGGATTATTTTCTTTTTATTTTAATTGGATTCTAATGATGGTAACCGATCATAAATTCACATTTTTGATGATAAATCTGTCCAAGGATTTTTTTATTTAATTGATATATGGTTAACCTAAATCCTTCATTTTAATTTGTCCAATCAGGTCTTTGTTGAATTGATAATTTATAAAGTTGTCATTTCCATGTCATTGAAAATGACAATTTTATAAATCATCAATTAAAAAACCCTGAGTTTAAAAATGAATTTAACTAATACCATGGTCCATAATTATTATTATGATTGATGAAAGTTATAGAATTTCAATGTTTTTAATTTTAATGTGTTTTTTTATTATTTTCTTTTACTAGTTTTATCAAAATAAACTATTTTCTATATTGTCAACTAATTTAATATTTACTTTCTATATTCCCACCTTATTTTGTAAATTTTAAAGGTTTATTTTTATTATAATTAGATGCCCGATTCCCTTTCTTTAGACGCCCGATTTGAGACTAAAGAACTTAGAGGTTTTCTATATTGTCAACTAATTTAATATTTACTTTCTATATTCCCACCTTATTTTGTAAATTTTAAAGGTTTATTTTTATTATAATTAGATGCCCGATGCCCTTTCTTTAGACGCCCGATTTGAGACTAAATAACTTAGAGGTTTTCTATATTGCCAACTAATTTAATATTTACTTTCTATATTCCCACCTTTATTTTGTAAATTTTAAAGGTTTATTTTTATTATAATTAGATGCCCGATTCCCTTTCTTTTTAGACGCCCGATTTGAGACTAAAGAACTTAGAGGTTTTCTATATTGTCAACTAATTTAATATTTACTTTCTATATTCCACCTTATTTTGTAAATTTTAAAGGTTTATTTTTATTATAATTAGATGCCCGATGCCCTTTCTTTAGACGCCCGATTTGAGACTAAATAACTTAGAGGTTTTCTATATTGCCAACTAATTTAATATTTACTTTCTATATTCCCACCTTATTTTGTAAATTTTAAAGGTTTATTTTTATTATAATTAGATACCCGATACCCTTTCTTTAGACGCCCGATTTGAGACTAAAGAACTTAGAGGTTTTCTATATTGTCAACTAATTTAATATTTATTTTCTATATTCCACCTTATTTTGTAAATTTTAAAGGTTTATTTTTATTATAATTAGATGCCCGATTCCCTTTCTTTAGACGCCCGATTTGAGACTAAAGAACTTAGAGGTTTTCTATATTGTCAACTAATTTAATATTTACTTTCTATATTCCCACCTTATTTTTGTAAATTTTAAAGGTTTATTTTTATTATAATTAGATGCCCGATGCCCTTTCTTTAGACGCCCGATTTGAGACTAAATAACTTAGAGGTTTTCTATATTGCCAACTAATTTAATATTTACTTTCTATATTCCCACCTTATTTTGTAAATTTTAAAGGTTTATTTTTATTATAATTAGATACCCGATACCCTTTCTTTAGACGCCCGATTTGAGACTAAAGAACTTAAAGGTTTTCTATATTGTCAACTAATTTAATATTTATTTTCTATATTCCCACCTTATTTTGTAAATTTTAAAGGTTTATTTTTATTATAATTAGATGCCCGATTCCCTTTCTTTAGACGCCCGATTTGAGACTAAAGAACTTAGAGGTTTTCTATATTGTCAACTAATTTAATATTTACTTTCTATATTCCCACCTTATTTTGTAAATTTTAAAGGTTTATTTTTATTATAATTAGATGCCCGATGCCCTTTCTTTAGACGCCCGATTTGAGACTAAATAACTTAGAGGTTTTCTATATTGCCAACTAATTTAATATTTACTTTCTATATTCCCACCTTATTTTGTAAATTTTAAAGGTTTATTTTTATTATAATTAGATACCCGATGCCCTTTCTTTAGACGCCCGATTTGAGACTAAAGAACTTAGAGGTTTTCTATATTGTCAACTAATTTAATATTTACTTTCTATATTCCCACCTTATTTTGTAAATTTTAAAGGTTTATTTTTATTATAATTAGATGCCCGATTCCCTTTCTTTAGACGCCCGATTTGAGACTAAAGAACTTAGAGGTTTTCTATATTGTCAACTAATTTAATATTTACTTTCTATATTCCCACCTTATTTTGTAAATTTTAAAGGTTTATTTTTATTATAATTAGATGCCCGATTCCCTTTCTTTAGACGCCCGATTTGAGACTAAAGAACTTAGAGGTTTTCTATATTGTCAACTAATTTAATATTTACTTTCTATATTCCCACCTTATTTTGTAAATTTTAAAGGTTTATTTTTATTATAATTAGATGCCCGATTCCCTTTCTTTAGACGCCCGATTTGAGACTAAAGAACTTAGAGGTTTTCTATATTGTCAACTAATTTAATATTTACTTTCTATATTCCCACCTTATTTTGTAAATTTTAAAGGTTTATTTTTATTATAATTAGATGCCCGATGCCCTTTCTTTAGACGCCCGATTTGAGACTAGAGGTTTAAATTAAAAAGATCCACAAAAAGCAAGCATTGCTCTGCCTGCGAAATTTATTTAATTAAATGCCTAGCTTATAATAGTGTTAACTTTGTTATTTTATATGCCGATAGGTATTTAATTCAATTTTGATATGACACTTTCTAAAATTACTTTGATAGGACGCTTATAAACTAACTCCCTGGCACTATAGCTCATGATCGTCTGCCTACCATCAGATTACGAAACAGGAGTTGTTTTCTTTTTTATTAGGTATGACTGTCAGCCCTGCACCCAACAGTCATATTAGACCAGGGTATTGTGAACCATTACAGACATTCATGGCAACGCCGAGACTCGAACCCGAAACTTGGGGCACTGACGGCCAGACCACTAGACACTTGGCCTTTTAGGACCATTAATCAATCTGCAGTGAGATTACTCTACTACCTGTTAAATAACTGTAGTGAACATTCATTCAATTCTTTAAAACCTTCGGGTTTCTTCTCACAAATATCAATAAATGTATTCTATGAAATAAAAATGTATGTTTGTTTAATTTTCCAGAATTTTTATTTTTTTTATTTTTGGTGTAATCAAAGCATTCCTTCCATTGATTTTTACAGATATCACTTTATAAATGATGTTTTAATGATAATGTTATTACAAAACAATTTTGAAAAAAAATATAAAAATTATTCAATTTTAAGGAAATGAGTAGGCCTTTTAGATTGATAAGCCTTCTTAAAAATCCTGTCAACAATTTGTCAAAATCTTTATCGTTTTTAATAATCTAAATTTTAGATCGTTTCAAAAATCTAAAATTTAGTAATCTAAATGTTTTTAAAAGTGATTTGAATTAATAAAAATTTTATGTTTTGCAAGGCCAAATATTATTAAGTTACGTGACTTTATTTGTTTTAAATTCTATCACTGCTTTGAAAGAAAAAACATGTTGATTATTATCTTTTTCATGCTCCCTTGTTTATATAATCTCTTGCCTCTTTTTTCAAATTACTCTGTTTTTTTGCAAGCACAATACATGTTCAAATACCTGCAATTCATTGCGATATTTTATATATTTTTATTAACTAACATATATCTTATCTAACTCATATATATCTTTACTAACATACATTTTTATTCCAAATTAAACTAAGTTTTACAAATCACAATCATAAGCATAATTTACTACAGAAAAATAGAATTATATATAAATGAGGAAATTGTATCTTTAGGCAATGCAATCTTTTGCCTCAAAAGATGTCATTAGATATTCTTCCTCATTGGTGCAACAGCTCTATTCTGGGCCAAGGCAGACTAGCAGATTTTCTAACAGGGTATGTGTTCATTTTATGGGGTAGGAGTGTCAGTCCTACGCCCAACAGTCATATTAGACCGAAACCTGTGACTTAAAGTGGATTCCAAGCCACTACAAACATCCATGGCACAGCCCGTGGCTTGAACCGTAAACCTGTGCGACCAAATTCCAGAGCACTAGTCACTCTGCCATCCGGCCTATTAGGTGTTCTACCAACACAAATCAAATAATTAGAATAATAAACAATATCTCATAATATTCTGTTACTAATAATCATCCTTACGTTCCTAGCTTCAGCGAAATATATTTCTTATTTTGGGTTAATAAATTAAGAAAAAATATGAGCAAAAATTGCAAAAGATATCCAACGAAATTTTTTTTACGAACGAAATCAATGAAGATATGCTCACAATAATGTTTGACTCAATATTTTAGGAAGAAAAAAATCGAAAACCTAATATAATCCTTTAAAAATTGAACGTGAATTTGGTTGACATTTTTTATATTACCAATGAATGTAGTCATCGATAAGCAGCATCAAGTCACCATATATGACAACCAGGTGCAAAATATTTAATTAATTAAAAAAATTAGTTCTAAATTGATTAAAAAATAAATACAAAATTTCTCTTCTTTTGCTATGCATAATAAAAATAGTGATAAATCCAGAAAAATATGGTCTTCTAAATGATGGAGCTTTTGAATTATGGTGAAACATACACAAATGCATGCATCCTTATACATGTTTATACATATATGTGTGTGTATGTAATGTGAAAATGTTTGCTAAGTATAAACTAAACTTATACGTATATCATTTAATACAGAAGCATAGAATAATAAAATCTCACATCAATGGCCCATTTTATATCTTTCCACAAACAATTCCATCAAATATAATTCTTTTTTTCTATTGCAGATTTAATATTCTACCACCGATTCCGTGGCCTGAACTTACTGGCGCTACATTAACACCTTAACGGCTTTCCAATGGATTTTTCTAATGGAAGAATTATATCCGGAGCTTTTTTTTTTTTTACTTAGCCAACTTCCCAGCGGCACTTGCCGTCTTACATGAGGTCCAAACACACTTTCTCACACTTGGCTACCATTAAGTTCTTTCCCGCCAACCAAATCCGATCGAAATTCTCTTCACATAAGCTCCCATCTCTTTTCCCGAAACGACCTGGTAAATAATGATGCAGTGCCAGTCAAGAATGCATCATCTTTCGAGCCAAAAAAAAACCGATGACAAATGATGGTTTTTGGTGGAAGGTTACTCTGCGCGCGTTGACACCTCACACAGCAAAATGCTCCAGACTTTCTTTGCACGTTCTCGCATTCCGTCGCAAGTTGCAGTTTGAGTATGACGGATGGTTTTCGTGCCTCAGTTAATGGGGGTTTTCTGGTGGCCTTTTTTTACTTGATGGAAGGGTGTGAAGTGAATTTGTTTGCATGTTTAAAGGTGGTGGCAATTAGGTCTGTTGAGTTCGAGAAACTTGATGGGAGGTGGGAGAGATCAGAAGATTGTGAGTTTGTCAGTCTGTTTACAATTGCAGCAAAAGAGTGAAAAGTTTTGGTGTTACTATTTTGATTGAAAATTAGGGTAGAAAATCTTGTTATAAAGATTCTATCACTGTGGGTTTGATGTCACTAAGAGCAGCCATAACTGGAATAAAAATCTCCGTAAGTTTTTGCCACAATCAAAATAATTCATTAGTTTATGTTACGATTTATGCAAAGTAATATATATATAATTAAAATAAATAATATAAAAAGAGTAGAAGAATAACAAAAAGAAACTTTTGTATTTAATTCCATTGAGTATAATTTTATGAAAATATTGTTACTTCTAGCAGATGGCCTTGGTCCACAATTGGACTGTTGCACCAATGAAGAAGAAGATCATCACTTCTTTTAAAGTAAATAAATATCAATAGTAAGTACATAAGGTTAGAAAAGAAGCATCTCCGTGGCAAAAGTTAAACATGCTATATGTATACAGACTAAAATGTTACACCTATGTTTTAACATTTTTCTGCAAGAAGATTGTTTCTCTAAGTACGAATTTCGTCTAGAAATGGCTGCCACAATTGCAATTTTTCTTTGTAATTTATAAGGCTGATTTTCTTTCTTTCTTTCTTTCTTTTTTGGTCTATTTGATTATTATCTTGAAAAATCCTGAAATTCTGTATTTCTAGTCGACAATTAATCACAATATTGCATATTAATTCTTAAAAATTGTTTAATTAACATACCAATATGATACCGTTGCAATAAACATGTGATTTGTGAAAATTAACGGCTAATTTCAACCAAATTTCCCGATAAATAAAGCTGTCAAATTTCTTTTATTTCACGCATCATTCAATAATTGTCACAATTAAATTCACAGAGAAGTTGATCAGATTTCATCTATTATCACATCAGTGTTGTCAATAATTTCTTTGAAACTCAGTGGCATTAAGGGTCTTATTGATAGGCCTTGTATTGCTAATAATTAAGACTTGAAAGTCCTGCATTATCCAGACCGTTAAGTGAAATAAAGAAATGATTCATTAAAAATAAAAATATGATGCTTAAATAATATATCATTTATTTACAGGGTCATCGAAAATGGTTGATTGCATTTAAAAAAAAAACATAGGGGTAATGGGTTCAATATAAAAAACGTTTTTACTGGAATGTTCAGTGAATTTATCTTAATAAATTTCTATATGAGTACCGTTGGTTTCTGTACACATATCAAGTCGATAGTCATCTATACATAGATGCTACTGCGTGAGTTTTTCCAGTTTGCACCAAGTGCTGTAATGAAAAAGCCACTCCGCAACATTTAACGACCTGCGTTAACTTGTTGCTTGTGGACCTTCTGAAGAGACCAATTTATGTCTTGGAGGTATTTAAGGCGAACGAATTTATAAATATGATCTGATTCAGATCAGAGAGTTTAGAAAAAGAAGAAGACTAGATACAGCTGATCATATCCAGTGTTACTGAGGAAGCATCAACGACAATTCGCATTTGTGAATGTGATAAATCCCATCTTTTTACTGTAAATCATGTTCTTAACATAACCGCACAAGCAGAAGCTTAATAATGGCAAATCAGAACTTCTCGGATGCTACTTCAGGGATCTTTCAATCTATCCATTAGAGAACTGAAGTTGAAAGTATCTAAACACATCTAAGCTGTAGTATCTGTTGTACACACCTAAACTCTTGAAAAAGGAATGCAAGTTTGTTTAAAAATTACTCTGATATCATTTTCGAGTTAAACTTGTTTATTTGTTAGGAAAGAGATGCCATTTCTTGCTCAAAAAAATTCGGCAAGATTTCTTTCGCCGCGCATTAGTTCTGTGCATCGTTTTAAGGTCACAGATTTAAAAAAGGACACTTAAAAAACTTGGAAAATTATCAAATAATTTTCAAAAAACAATTACTGCCTTTCATCAGCAATTATTTTGGAGGGAAGGTTGTTTGAAATGTATCCAATTTTTATTATATATATATATATATATATATATATATGTGTGTGTGCATATAAAAAGTAAAGACATTAGAAAATATTGAAAACAGAGGAATTTTCAAAAACATAATCTGTTTGTATAACAAAACCATGAAAATATCTTTCGTTATGAATAAAATCTTCATGTATTTCGTAGTTAGTACCAAAACTTTTCCAAAAAAGTTGAAAGGGATTTAATATAAGATCCGAAGTGTTCATAAGCAACTACATCGTAACTGAAAATAATCAGACATGCAGACACATAACAAAGGAAAAGGCAAATATTGCAGAAACAAATAAGAGAAAATATACAAAAAAACAGTGTGATAAAAAAAGTCAACCAGTAAATCAGAAATATATAGGAAATTAATAATATCCTACAGATAATTTCATCAAGTTATACACTGAAAAGTACATTTAAAAAAATTCGGAATACTGCCAAATAATTTGCAAATAACAATTATTTCATTTCACCACTTATTTTGGAGTGATGGTATAGCCACCATTATAAGTCGTATTATTATAGGGCCATCATAAGCCATATAATTTTTGCTCCACTTCAAAACGAATCCAACAATATCTTCAAATAACACGGAGGAAACATACGTTGGAAAAAATAGCCATGATATATATAAATATATATATATTATGCAATTGAGGGAAATGATACGAATTTGTTCCTTTTTTATGATTAAATTAATTATCAATATAAGGTATAAATGAAAACAGATAAAATGTACTTAACTTTGTCAGTGAGTCAAAATTTTAACTTTTATCTAAATGATAATATGAAAAATTCGAATGTATTTAAAAAGAACGGCAGATAAAAAGTCATGTAGTAGCAAAAAAAGTGTGGTAGCTTACTTTAAAAGTAATCATGACCAATTATTAATAAAATTAGTGCTTAATTTAATCTAAGTTTCTAAAAACAAGATAATATTAAAAGAATCTGATGACACATCAAATTAATAGTAAATGAGTTCAGGGCTTTTCTAATTTCCATGCAAACTGTTAAAAAGTCACAGTTGACTTGCATTAGATTTTTATGGTTTTCAACGGCCTTCAGACGTTCGAATAAATAAAATTAAAATTAAAATAAGGAAAAAAATTATAAACTAGATGCTCTAAATATAAAATAAAGCATCTTAGGTTGTCATTAATCAATAAAAGAAAAATTAAAATATTAACGTATACAACAGTTTTTTTTTTCCTTTTATATTATTATTGTTGGTAAAAAATATTTAAAAATGTAAAAATGAGGTTGGATATAAAAAAAGTATTATTTGTAGGCTTCAATATTATTTTGTTTATTTGCGATCAAATCCACATTTTCTTTAAAATTATATTTTATCTGAACATATGCATACCTAAAAATGCAAATAGATAATCAAATGTTAGTAATAAATAAGGAACACAAATATAATAAATAAGGAATATTTTGTCTAGCAGAGAAAAATATTTGTTAATGCCTGCTGTTTGTTAATTTGTTTGTTCTGTCAGTGAATCAAAACTTTAACTTTTATTTAAATAATAATATCAAAATTCGAAAGTATTTAAAAAGACTGTCAGATAAAAAAATCATCTAGTAATGGAAGGAATTACTAATCCTAAATAACTTCACTTAATTTTGGGCTTACTTTAAAAGTAATCATTTCAAATTATTAATAAAAATTAGCGCTTAATTTATTCTAAGTTTCTAAAAACAAGAAAATATTAAAAAGGATCTGATGACACATGAAATTAATAATAAACGAGGTCAAGGCTATTCTAATTTCCATGCAAACAGTTAAAAATGTCACAGATTGGCTTGAATTCGATTTTTTAATCTTTTTTAATGGCCTTCAGACATTCAAATAAATTTAAAAAAAAATAAAATAAGGAAAAAAAAAAAA
Source organism: Caerostris extrusa (assembly GCA_021605095.1). Taxonomy (NCBI): domain Eukaryota; kingdom Metazoa; phylum Arthropoda; class Arachnida; order Araneae; family Araneidae; genus Caerostris; species Caerostris extrusa. Next base: position 43,389 of record BPLR01006071.1, on the reverse strand, counting down.
CTAGAAATAAGTAGATGTTCTACATAAAAAAAAAAAAATCTCATTATAGGATGTCATTAATTCATAAAAGAAATATAAAAAATATTAGCATAACTAACAAAAAAAAAAATATCTGAAAAAAAAACGTATAGCAGTTTTTTTCCTTAATTACATATAAACTAATGCCTTTAAGAAGATATTTAAAAAAAGTCTGAGTTGTATATAAAAATTATTAATAGTAGGCTTCAATATCATTCTGTTTATTTGTGATCAAATCACACATTTTCTCTAAAATTTTGTTTTATTTAAGCATATATATACCTAAAAATGCAAATAGATAACCAAACATTGGTTTTCTAATTGCATTTGATAAATAAGGAACACCAGTGTCTACATATTTTGTCTATCAGAGAAGGTCATGAATTCATTACTTTCAATACTCGTTTTGCAGCTAACAAAAGGATTGTGGATGGGTGTGGTATAAAAAATTTTAATTCGTTCAGTTCCGCTTTCGAATGGCATGATCGCCTTGATCTAATTGATTCATATCGAAGAAGCTGCTTCAAGGATTTTGAAATAAATAAATGCTATTAATTCCATTAAGAACACGTTTTACATTCGAAAAATATGCTACTCTTGCTTGTTTAATGACTGGTTCCATATTCGAACACATTTTGTTGTTTGTCTTCAGAATGTTAGCATCATGGGAGATTTAAAAATGTTTCCATTACATTCGCGTAATAAATGATAATCAAATATTTCGTAAAACTTGCATTGTTAATCTATCAGTAATTTGAAATTCATTCTGCATTTAATTCAGTTTATTCGTTCAGATTTCAGTAGCGATTCGAAAGCAAAGATCAAAAGTTTGTTGTTTTAAAACTACATGCACGTCAGCAAGAATGCATTGTTTTCAAAATAGGACCGAAAATAAGATTTAGTTTTCATCAAACAATTAAAATCAGTGTTTATCTTAATTTAGTTCAAATTTATCTTTCATATTTCACTTCCTTTTGTGCAAAGCAGTCTTATAAATTAAGTAAACATTCTTTTTTTACAAACATAGATAAATTTACTCTGAGGAAAGGAAATTAAAATGGCAACAAAGAGAACAATTTTGTTGATGCAGTTGCCAGTCGTGCATTGATGATAAATTACTAAGCGAATTAATATTTATCGTTTGGTGATATTAATATTATTTGTGATTGAAACATGAGAATTTAAAATGATGAATAGAATAAGTTTGATGTTAAGGAAACAACCATTACATTATAGATGAATATTTGCATAAAATAAATAATAAAGTTTGAAATGTTCACATTCCTAAGAAAATTATACCTTCGTAAGTTAAATTTTCTAAATAAGTTGTTCTAGAACTTAGTATTGTTTTAATCAGTGGTTCTCTGTATTAATAACGATAAATTAATATAAATATATTAACAATTCCTTTTTATTCTAAAATGTAATCATTTCAGTGTTATAACTTTTATAAAAGGCGGATTTTAAAACAGCTAATTGAGTAATACTTTAGTTCTTTGTTAAATATTATTTTAGGTGATGTATCCTTTTATTATTCTTCCTCTTTTAAGCCCTATATAAATTTAGATACACCAAGAAAAACGGAATTAAATTTGAAACACTTTATTTAATTCTAAATTTGAAGTGTAAGCTATTTAATTCCTTTCAGATTTATAATAATTCAAATTTAAATAGAAGTTTTTATGTTTCATAATAAAAAATTAGTATATATTCTATATTTTGAAAACAAAATATTATTAAAAATGTAAGAGAGATGGAAGAATGTCCTATTCAAAAATAATGTTTCTTAATGTTTTCTAAATGTTAATAAAATATTATTAAAAATATATGAGAGATGAAAAAGTTTCCTCTTCAAAAACGTTTATTAATGTTTTCTAAATGTTAATTAAATATTATTAAAAATATACGAGAGATGGAAGAATGTCCTCTTCAAAAATAACGTTTTTTTAATATTTTCTAAATGTTAATAAAATATTAAAATATATATGAGAGATGGAAGACTGTCCTCTTCAAAAATAATGCTTCTTAAAGTTTTTCTAAATGTTAATAAAATATTATTAAAAATATACGAGAGATGGAAGAATGTCCTCTTCAAAATAACGTTTTTAATGTTTTCTAAATGTTAATAAAATATTGTTAAAAAATATATATGAGAGATGGAAGACTGTCCTCTTCAAAAATAATGCTTCTTAATGTTTTTAAATGTTAATAAAATGGTAATAAAATATTATTCAAATATGAGAAAAAAAACCGTCCTCTTTCAAAATAATGTTTAATTATAATTCCGAAAAAATATCTTAATCAAAGTGAATAAAAAATAAAATAAGAAAAATAATAATCAAAGCCAGATAATTATGCAGAAAAATATGAAGCACAGGTATCAATATGTCATATTAATTGAACACCATTAATTAGGCTTATAATATGGCGTCCATAATTTGACAAATGTATAAATCAGTAAATACATTTGCATACTAGATTAAAGTGGTAAAAATTAACATTTATGTCTCGTCTTTGAGTAGGCCGACAAATATGCATTTTTAGAAGTTAGTAATTTTAAATGAAGAAACATTAGTTTTTCTACTATTAAGTGATTGATCTAAAGGAAATATGCTAATTTTTTTTTATTTTTTTTTCAGATAAATAATAATTTCGAACGAACGAATGTTCGAATTAACGAATGTTAAAAGACTAAGGTATTAAAATTTTGAAATTTTTTTCTTTTTTTCTGAAAATCTTGCTGCAAATTGAATACAACTTGGAACATGTTATTATTTATGTTAATTGTCATAATTTTCACACAAATTACAAATTCAAATAATACCACTACTTTTTTAAATACAAAATTTCTTATTGAAATGTGGCTCAGGAATATTTATATTAAATGGTGTAATGGAACACCAAAATTAATCCATGATTAAGGTTTGGTTTGGTTTGTCGCTCTTACGGTCATTTTGTGCACACTATGGACTGATTAGACCTTGACCTTCAGTTTAATGTGGATTCCGTTAAACTGTAGGTCAGGGTCTAATAGCCCAAACTAATTAATTTGTTTGTCATTAACAAACCTCCATGCCACCTGCCAGGATCAAGCCTGAAGTATCAAAGGCCAGAGCTCTAGCCAAATTGACCATCAGGTAGCACATGATTAAGGAGATTAATCAATTTTAATATTTAATCTTAATACAATTTGAGCATTTTTTTTTTTTTCATAAACTCTTACGATTCTTCATTCTATTTATATATATATATATATTTTTTGGGGGATAAATATTTTATTCATATGTAAATAAATATTTAGACACACAAAACTAATTTGAACTAAAATATTACTTTGTATATTTTTAAATAATTAAAACAACACATTTTATATAATTCCTTATAATATAATACATATTCTTATATACTTCACATATGCTACAGAACAAAGAGATAATTTCCTGTTCATATTTTCATCAAGACACGCCAAATCGAAAATAAATAATTCTACCAAGTAACCCTATTTTATTCTTGGTATTTCATATGTAATTAAATATTTAGACACACAAAAACAAATTTGAACTAAAATATTATTTTGGATATTTATCAAAAATAAAACAACTCATTTAAATATTATAATTAAAATAATATAATACATATTCTTATACTTCCACATATACTACAGAACAAAGAAAAATGTCTTCTTTTATCAAGACACGCGAATGTCGAAAATAAATAATGATCCTACCACGTAACCTTTAGAAAGGAGGAAAAGCTGCTAGAGCAATACGTAAATGATGGCAATAAAAATTTCTTGAGAAAAAATGTCTCATTGATGAAGTATTTCAAGAAAATTAAAATATATCATTTAACAATAAGTTGAAGCAGCTAGATTTTAATTGGTATAATCTTAAGGATTCTATTAATTTCAACAAATTAAAAAAGAATTAGTGATAAATTTTGTCTTAAGATATGACTATTTGCAAAAATGTATATTTTTCAGCCAAGATAATTAGAAACAATGAAATTTATTGAGAAAATCTTCAATCATTTTTATCATTCAACGCATAATTTGTTAATACTGTCTAATTAGTATTAATCCAGCGATTTATTAAGTTATTTTTGTATTTTTTTCAATTATCACTTACGTCATGAAAGAAAAAAATTCAATGTTATTGAGATTTTCATAAAGAAAATATTCAATATATACCTCATGAGCAAATTAAAAATTCTGACACAGCCCAAACCTAAAAATACTTTTTGTAAAACATTATATATTTGATATGCATTATATATTGATATTTTTTTATGCAAACATTTTGAGAATAATACATTTAACTGGGATCTGCAGTTCGAAATTTAAGCCTAGAGAGTAATAAATTTATCTTGATTTCCTCGAATGCAAATTGAATGTCCAAAATCACCTCAAAGTACTTAAAAATACTTATATATTTTTGCTTAATTTTTAATCATTTAACAGTTGACAACCAAAGGAAATAACGGTTCATAAGCAGTATAAGTTAATAACACTATAGATAATTCTTCATCATTATATATTTTATACAGAGTTCTTAATCATTTAAAGCATTATTTTTCTATAATTTATTGATATATTTGTTGTCATTTATTGATATATTATTTATTGATATATTTGTTATCATTTATTGATTATTTTCTATAATTTATTGATAATATGTTTTTCAGTGGGATTAACAAGTTCGCTCGCCTCGCCCGATCGAATTTACAAGAGATCGATCTGTCTTAGTTCAACAATTCTCTTCTCATCTACCTGCCATCAAAGCAAGGATCCCACCAAACAATCCCAAATTGCGCATGAAGTATTAGCATAATTAAATGTTTACATTTAAGTATACATTGTGCTTATTTAAATAAATATTCATACTTATATAGATTTTGTAAATATTCACATATTGAATTATTTTATGAAAGTTTTTTATGTATTTAATCATGTATGTAAATATTCCCACTTATTTAATCTCCAGATTCTATTTTTTACATGGGGATTTAGAGATATATTATGTACTGCAAAACTGGATCAGTCTTATAAACCAAAAATATTTATATTTATTTACATCCCTATACCTTTAATAAATATATTTAATTAATTTTATTAGGAACTTAATAAGTATCAGACCTCTTTTTTTTAAAAAGTAACCATATTAAGTTATTTTATAAAGTTATTTTTTTTATTATATTAGGATTTTTTTTTTTACTGTGAGGGTTTTTTCCAGAACAGATATTCTGTCATATAATGTTTATTTCGGTTAGAGGATTTAAAGGAAAATTTGGAGTTAATTAAAAAAAGATTTTTATTATAATAATATCATGATTTTTCACTTAAAATATTTTTATAAGGTTTAAAGAAATAGCCAAGCAAGTTCATTTATTTAAAACCACACTATGTTATATATATATATATATATATATATATATATATATATATATATATATATATATATATTATATATGTATATATATATAATTGAAAATTACCAGTCACGTGACTTATTATTTAAATATTAATCAAATTTATCAAGATTTATATGCCTCCAAAATTTGTTGTCGTTTTTTCTTATGAAGTGAAATACCTGATTCAACATTTTATGAATATCTTTAAATAAATAGCCTCAATTCTGAAAGAAAAGTTTAGTGAACTAGTTGTAAATTACCCTAGTTATTTAATTAGACTAGTTGTTAATCGAAATACTTTTCATGCGCTTAGAAATTGCCGTCCTTTCTGAACAATACCATATTATACGATCTACTAGTAAAGTCACAATTGAAAAATATCTCTCATAATTCAGAGTTTTGTTTAAAAGTTTAGAGAGAAATTAATGTAACGAGGCTGTATAAAAACTACATTGTGATATAAACAATCCTCTAACTTATTAGTAAGTGAAATACTATCTTGGTATTGTGGTGATATGCACCCTAAGGCACTATTGAAGAGCCTTCTTTTCCAGAATAATTGAATTTACCTGAGTAAATACTTTTTCCTTTGCTCCTAGTCACACGCTGTAATTAAATAAATGTCACATTTTTTACTTAAGTCTGGCAATTTCGTCAACACTACATTCTGCAATTCACAATCACCTGCAATTCTTCCTCCAAGCACTTCGAGGCCCTTAACAGTGAATGCGGTAGATTGCTTGGTGATTTGCTGAGATCCTTGAAAAAAGAGGAAGAAAGAGAGAGCGGCGCTTGCTAAATGAATTATAAAACAATTTAAATCAAAAGTGTTTATATTGCGTACATTTTATCCATTTTGCTTTATCCCAAATTAGATATCCTAAAGATAAAGAAAAACCATTTTTCCTTTGAAGAAAATGAAAGTTTACCAGTTTGCTTTATCTAGTTGGGTTTTATTTAATTTGACTATAATTCATCCAATTTTCTTGAAATAAAAAGAGATGATGAAATTTGACTTCATTATATGTTTTAAGGTTTTTGTTCCTAAACCTTTAAAAATTGTGTATGTTGGTGTATAGAAATGAAATAGAGGAAATTATTTTTTTTTTTGTTTTTTATTGTTTTTACTTTAATTACTTTTTAGCTTTGAATGCATTTAATTTATAACATTTGAAGTTTTATTTAAATTTTTAACAATATATTAATACGAAAATTTTATGTGAATTTATCTGCTTTCCCTACGTATGCAATGTTCAGTTTTCAGGACAAATTTATAGAGTGAATATTTTTTTTCAAAAATATGCAAAATAAAAGAAGAAAAATTTGGTAAAAATAATAAAAGTAGAAAAATTTGCAAAATAATAAAAGTAGAAAAATTTGCAAAATAATAAAAGAGGTCAATTTTGCAAAATAATAAAATTGAATTTAAAATAATTTAAATTAATTCAAAATTATTTAATGTTTGTGTCAATTATTTGTTAAATTATTGCTATCTATTTTAAAATTTTAATGAACTATATTTTTCTGAAACCTTTTGATAAAGATTAATAATAAAAATTTCTTAATTACTGTTTCATTTAAAAGGAAAACCGAACCATAACGAAATTCATGGATATTTAAAGTAAACGCTGCAAAAAGCCCCATTATTTTAGCATAAATAATAAAACACTTTAAAATCTTTTTTTATTAAGCAAAATATTAGTAACACGAGAAGGATGCTTTTAAATTTTTGAATAATAGGAAAAAAATTAAAAATATTGTAAAATTTTTAACACTTAAGTGAAGCGTTTTTCGTTCAATCCATATTCCCTGTAGGTAAAAATGCGTTTTTAAATTTGTATATCCCATCGTTCGTAAATTCCATCAAAAAGTTCTTATCGTATTGCTTAAAGCTACCAGTAGAGATAAGCGAGTGAACAAATGCAATCTTAAAAACATAGAGCATCCCTCAGGGTGGAAGACAGAACAGCCCATCTCAAAAAACAGCTATGGAAAGTACACTGCAGTGTTCTACTAATACATCACAAAACGAAAGATGCTGTATTTTTCTTTTTTCTTTTTTCCTTAAGAAAAGAAATATCGCAAAAATTATGTATGTGTCAAATTTTTAAGCATACACTTTCTATCAACAATAAAAAAAATTGCTATTTTTGTGAGTTTATTTAATATACTCCTTGAAAAGTACATTTTTAAATTTTGTTTATCTATTACATAGATAATTATGGATTGTTGAAATCATTTAAAGATTTTTTTTTCAAAACGTTATAACTTTGTTTATGTAATAATAAATCAAAGTAAATAACAAACATGGGTCAATACTATTTCATTTTTTAGAGGGAAAAAATTTATCAAATTTCATTTAGTTTATTAAAATAATAAATTTAAAGTATACTTGGCTTTAATTTGTTTTAAAAAAATCCTCCCTTGAAAATGTTAAATAAATAAATTAACCAATATAAGTTTTATAGCTTTTCTAACATATAACTGAATTGAAAAATTTCAGAGACATGAATAATAAACATACACACTGCAGGATTCAATAAAAAGCAGAAATATTGAAGGATTTCTTTTTTTATTTTTTTTATATATGCCATTAGTAGTTACTCTTCTAAAGCCTGCTAAATACTTAATTCACTTAAGAAGTAGCAAATCAATATTTATTAATTATTACAAAAACTGGACTAAGAAGATCTTGAAAATAGTTAAAGAATACACATACATTTATTATAGTTTCTTTCGCAATAATGACGTGCATTGACCTTTCACAGACTGGTAAAACAACATCAATATCATTTAATCACTTGACTCCTGCAGAGAGGCCAATAAAGAGCTTTGATTCATGGTCATTTATGACATGGGCTGTTAAGTTAGGGCAGGGAGTTGTTCCATAATATCTCTACCATATAAGGTCATCAGATGACAGTCAGCCATTTCCTGCGGTGTTTATAGTAGGATCAAATTCCTTTTAATATATCCTGGATAAAATGTCTAATAACATTTTTTTTCAACAGGTTGAAGCGGAGAGGCTTTTTAGCTCAACAGTGACACTTGTAATGCTTAAAAATTTTTGAATTTTTTTTTTACATTTTCTGTCCTCTCTCTTACTGGGGGAAATTTACTCCATCTCCTTCAATTTAATTTTTATTATATTTAACTGCCATAGTGTTTGATATTTTACTCAGTTTAGTAATAACATTCTCAAAGTTATAGCAATAGCAGCCTTAAAATTAAAGTATCTGAATTATTAGTCTGAAAAAATGCATTATTAGTTGCAATAATAGCATGCATGCTGAAAAAAAAAATAATAGCTTGTGTGCTGAAATATAACGATAAACAACTAAAAATATTTAATTTCTAATATTTAAAAAAAATATTTAATTTCTTACTGCAAAAATATTTAAATGTCATATGCCATCTGTAAAATGGGCGTTCTGTCTAAGAAATTTTTCATCTAATTCATTATCATTAAGGTCTCTCTAGGCTAATAAGAAATACTTGAATTTGCTTTTTAATTTGATCGTATCCAAGTAAGCACTCCTGTTTGTTTATATTCGTTGGAAAAGAATGATGACTTTTAATTTTTCAGATTTAAATTCGTAAATTCCTTACAAATCAAAAAAAGTAATTTATATTACATTTGAAATTCAGGATAGAGTTTTCATTCGTTAAAAAGTTCTCCCTTATTATTATTATTTTTTTATTTGTTTAATTTGATCAAATTTTCATTCACTTAATACAATTTAATTTTCATCTTTACTAAATGGATCTCGCTCTACAGTTTGAAATCATTACATTAATATATTGAAGATTTTATTAAGAGATGCCACTTCAAAGTGTCATGTTGCCTTCATTAGAGACAATTGTTTTTGTCTGGTTTTTTATTACAAATCGCCCACATCAAATGTTAACTTGAGGAAACCCAGCAAGATATTCATGCAGCTAGCATTGTGATGGTGAAGTTTTTCACATCAGTGTACCATTAATTATAATTCAAGTTGTTCATTAATTCTTATCAAAAATTAATTAAGCCTACTTGATTTTAAGATTTAAGGTATTTATTTTATTACCAAATAGAAAATAGTTATTTTTAGTTATAGTGTCTTTGTTATTTTATGTAAAAATATGCTACAATTTTAAATCTTTACTTTCAAGTGTGTATGTTATAAAAAATTTCCTCGCTTATTTATAAAGGTTTCGTTATTTATCTTATCATATTCTGAATAATTTCTTTTTTATTGATAATTAAAAACATATAACTATTTAAATTCATGCACATATTATTATAAAAGCTTTTAAGGAAAATATGAGTATTAGATAATATATATTTTTAAAATATGAATAATATCGAAGACAATATCGATTACTTTTCAACATTCGTATATCTCTTCTTTTCAAATTTGTGCTGTTTAATGCAAAAACTTTAATGACGTTCTAGAAATCAATGAATAAAAAGAATGTGTATTTAAAGCCTTTTGCATAATATTATGCAGCTATGCGCATTTTTAACATTATTAATATTTGACCATTGAATTAGAAAATAAGCAATTGAAGAAATGAAAAAAAAAACATAATACAAAACATATAAAAAGCAATTTTAAGATAACAAAAAATTGTAGTTATTTCCTGAAATATAAAGTAATAGCAATATTCAGCCTTGTCGTGAATTTTGTAAATTCGTTTATTTATAGTGTGTATATGGGCCTTCTTCTGTTTTATATTTAAGGTGAAGTAAGTCAAGATCTATGTTGCCTTGTTTCAATTGTTTGTAAGTGAACAGGTTTTCAATAAAGTGGATGTGGATTCACAAAGTATTTGCTAATGCCTCCTTCAGACACCCTTCAAGTCTGGTACAAACAATAAAAAGCTTATAAATCTGAAGCTTATTTTGTATTCATATGTGGACGGTTGTGTGAATTATCCTTTACAATCAAGTTAGAAGTAATATTTAATGTATTTTAACCTGAAGTCTTTCTTAACGAAATCGTAATAAGTCACAAATGGAAGAAAAGCAAACGTAAATTCAAAATTTTTATTTCTTGAACAGAAAATATTGCATCCCCTATACCAAAAAAAATGTCTTTATAATATTATACCTAAAAAAAAAATTATCTTTTATATTAATAAAAAAGAGGTTAATGGCGAAAATATTTTTCAAAACTTCACGCTATTAAATTTACTGTAAAAAAAATTATCCACTTTTAAAACTTGAGTCCTGTACTTTTAGATCTATAACTATAGATAAAGAACTGTTAATTAAAATTTAAACGCGCATGGGTTCCACAATTACACGTACATGTCAATAGTTGATCAGATATGTTTAAAGTATTTTTAAAAACAGAGCTTATTTTATCTATTTTGTTATGGAAATTTCATGTTAAAATCTCACATTTTAATAAATAACAAAGAAAAAGCGAATATGTTTTCTTAATAAAGAATTTCTTTATAAAAATAGGAGAAATAAATACATTTTTTTTTTTTTTTTAAAACTAAACTCGTTTCATGTACACTTAATTTTCAAACGTAGCCTTCTTCAAGCTTCAAACATGTACGTCGAAGTTTAGTAACTTTTGAAATTCTTTTTTAAGAGATTATTTTTGTAACTACGCTTTCTGTAGCTTTCAAATACTTTTTGAAGACAGAAAAAGTCAGTAATCTGACAGCAATAAATCTAAGCTCTAGAGAGATGTTCGCAAACTTCAAAGCCGATTTTCAGCGTGACGTCGAAAGAAAACGCACTTATAAGGAGTCAGTTAATTCTCGCATTGCTGAGTAATTGCTTTTTTTCCTCCATTACTAACTCAAATCACCTGACTTAGCTCTTCCATGTTATTCAAGACTTTTGGTATATCAGGGTTGCAAAGACATCTAAAAACGCGGTTTGTGAGGGAAAAAGAACCTCAGAAGCTCTCTATTGCATATTAGTTTTGTTTATATAAACAATATATGAGGAAAAATAAATAATATAGTACACGAAAACAAAAATTTTTAGGTGTAATATTAAAAATAATTTAATAATTTGTTTAGTATTTGGTTCAATTTTTATAGAAACCAAATTACCTGACTTAGCTTTTTCAAGTTATTCACGACTTTTGGTATATCAGGGTTGCAAAGATTTCTGAAGGACTGTTTATACCGAAAGTTCTCAGAAGTTCTCTATTTATTTTTGTTTATATATGCAATATATGATGAAAATAAATAATATAATACATTAAAACATAAAATATTTTTAGGTGTAATATCAAAAAGGATTTAATAAGTAGTTTAGTATTTAGTTAAATTTTTTTATAAAAACTCCACTCAAATGTGGTTAACAAAAATGATTTATATTTATTGTTTTTTAATATTCAAGCCTGAAAATATCAATTTACAAAATTTTATTAATTTAAATAAGCATACATATTTTTAAAACATTATCTTGCTTTTTTTTTCCCATTAAGTACTATCGCAAATCACCTGACTTAGCTTTTCCAAGTTATTCAAGACTTTGGGTATATCAGGATAGGAAAGACATGTGAAGAACGCGGTTTGTAAGGGAAAAAACCTCAGAAGACTCTCTATTGCATATTTATTTTGTTTATATAAATAATTTATGATTAAATATAAATAATATAACATATTAAAAACATAAAAGTTATTTATGAGTAATATTAAAAATGAGTTGATAAATAGTTTAGTATATGGGTCAATTTTTATAGAAACCAAGCGCACTAGTTAGTTAAATGACTTCTATTTATCTCATTTTTAATATTCATACCTGAAAATATTAGTTTACAAATTTTTATTAATCTAAATAGGCTTACATATTTTTAAGCATTAGCTAGGAAAAAACCACAGCTACTTTGTTGAATTAATTTTAAAATGGATCATATTTTAGGAATACCTTAAAATAATGATTTCTTGAAACAAACATTTGCCTATGGCTTATATTTTGGTAGCTAATACTAGAGTGGACACTCCTGATATAGGGCAAGAACGAAATAAATTTTGCAGATAGGGATCCTGCATTCTGATTTGCTAATGTAATTTGGAAATACCTTAATGTCTTTGATTGCATTAAATTATGAAACACCGACTAAATTATTTTCTAATACTTGAGTGCTTACTTTGTTATACAAATAGAGCCGGATTGTTTCCTGCCTTATTTTATCATTCATGAAAATCAGAGAGTCTGTAAAAAATCCTCATATTATACTTTTAAAAGCAAAACTTGGCATATGATGATGCAGGAACAACATATGATGATTACATATGATTAGCATATAATTTGCATATGATTGTCATAAGATGTTTAGCATATAAATGTCATATGCCGACACAGGAAAAGTCACAGCGGATTGTATGCGACTCTCGGGTCACAATTTGTGCGTATCTAATATATAAATACTTCAGAAGTATATATGTATGTATGAATATATGTATGTTTCTGAACATAAAGATACCAATGAATCTGCATTTATTTACAGTCCTTTAAATTTTTATTCGAAGTTGAATATTTCACTAGGCAACAATTGAGTTTTGATTATTAATTGGAAATATTTGCGATTATTTCAATCATAATGACCTAAAAAATTAATTTCTATAATTCGCAAAATTAGAGAAAATTTGTATAGTTTAAATTTTAACGTTTCAAGTATTAAATGAACGATAACTTTTTTTTCTTGCACTAAAATTAATAATAGATTGAGAAAAATTGAAATGAAATAAAAGTTTTTATCTGTGCCTATCTTTTTTTTTTTCATCATTTTGAAAACTTTTCATCTATTGCATATCCGAGTATAAGAGTTTCTTGAGTAGCCTTGCCGCCTTTATTTTTCAGTCATCAACTGACAATTAACTTTCAAGCACAAAAATTCATTTGATACTTTTATTATGCATTAGTGTAAATGGTGCTATAATTAAAACGCGTATTTTATACCGATAATCCACTTTTTCCTTATTTCAGGCTTCCATTTAGTTTGCTATCTCTTCATAATATAAATCAATATCATTCATAAAGTTTTCACATTCTAAATATGTTATAATTTCTTCAGATGATGATTTTTATAATTTAATTTGATAAAGCATAAATATTTATATTTCTTAAACTTATTCTTCTGAGGATAATTCGCATGTTAAAATTCATGACATGCAATAGATATATTTTGATCCTTTTAAAAATAATATTTTCTACTGAATTATCATTCGTGAACTTACAAAATTTCCTCCTCTAGAGATATAACTATTAATGTACCTTTCGTGAACATATATCCTCAAGATAAAATATAGCTCGCATGAAATAACTAAAAATGTGAGCATAACCTCTTCAGGTAATTTTTCACAGTGTAAAAAATTTTTTTATTTATGTGTGAGTTGTATATCTTTTTCAAATGAAAATCAAATTTTTTTTTATCTCGACTGAAATGATATTTTATTTTACATAAACCAAACTATCTTTTTATATAGATCAGAATGTTTGATTTAACAAATATTATAGCAAAATTTTATTCTTTTTTTTTCAGATGATCAGCTTGAATTCCGATATCCTGCCTCAATATCGCCAAAAGCTCCCAAAACCCCACCTCACATTTTGCTCCACTATTGCCCTTCAAAGCCATCTGGGATTAGGGTGATCCTCTGCCTCACTTTCTATACAGCCATCATGGTCCCTTATAACGTGGCCTTCAAAACAAGACCTCAGGAGGATGTGTCTCTGCTGGTTTTAGACAGCATCGTTGATGTCATCTTCTTCATTGATATCGTCCTCAACTTCCATACAACGTTCGTGGGGGCCGGAGGGGGAAGTAGTTTCGGACCCCAAGGTCATTCGCATGATTATATGCGCAGCTGGTTCATCATAGATCTCCTCGTGTTTGCCTTATGACGTGTTCAATGCCTTCGACCACGACGATGACGTAAGTTGAGATAATATATTGAACTCACTAATCCACATAATGTTTGCAGACTTTGGGCTGAAATAGTTTCATCAAACAATTCACCCACTAAACTCAGGTCTAAAAATGCTGCAAAAAAATTATTACCTCATTTAATCACATTTTAATTTTTTCTATTACTATCAAGAACTTTAAAATAGTTAAAATTTGTAAAAAAGAATGATTAAACTTTTTTTGGCGGAAAGAATAGGAAGAATTACTGGACTATTCACAAGTAAATTCTTATGCATACTTTACTAATTATACAAATTCAATTTCTTCAGAACTAAAATATTTTTTACATTCAATCACCAGCACTAAATACAGGTAAATTGTACTGTGGTGCTATTGACAAATTTGTTTTAACGACTATTATAAAGATCATAATTAGTACAATAACATGTGGAAATGAAATTAACAAAAATATCAATTATGAAAATGATTAGCATAAAATTACATTACTAACGAACATTCTTAGAATTATTTGTACCATTATTAGAATCAGGTTTTTCATATATATCATAAGACATCTTTCCCCTCACTTTATCTAAAAACTTCCTTTCAATACTTCCTTCCTTTTTATATAATTTCCTTTCCTTTTCAGTACACCTCATAAAAATAAGAAAAAAAAATGTAGCTCATTTACATATAAATGCGTAGCATATTACGACATTTAGTATTTTTAGGAAAATAAGTTTGAAACGTTGTCTTTATAAATTCAACTCTATAAACAACTCTACAACCTAAAGTCACAGAGAATTATATATGGTGGCCAGTAAAGTCAAATTACATGCTGACCACTCTATCACTCCAAACAATATTTGTGTAATAAGGCTGTCACGGATACAGGCACACCAGATGAATATTATGATGTCAAGATAAATGTTATGTTGAAGTGATCCTCGGAGAATATCTGCATTCCTAGACATAGTAATTAATACTAATATGCAAATACTAACATTTCGTGTTGTGCTGCTGCAGTCGCGACTTCTGTTTTATATAGTCGAAACGCATCATTTTCGAGAAACTATAATTATCAAACAATCTATATATAAGCCTTTCATTTGAGGAAATTCTTTAAGTTCCGCAGAACCATTCTTGTTTCTTTACTTAAAAGCAGTTACAAAAGCAACACAAAATCTAATAAAAGAAAATTTCTTGGCGATTATAGTCATCATTTCATGGGTTGCTTTGCAACTTCGAATACAAGTAAAGGGCTCATAATAAATTCGGCAACCTGCCCACTTGACCATTTCCTTCTTGATGTCAAGAAGTGAGGTATTTTGTTGTTTTTCAGAAACTGAAATGCAGTAGGGAAAATATTTGCACGAAAATTGATTGTAAGTCAACTAGGATTCACACTTTTTTCCAACAGAGAGATCAGAATACGTCATCTTTAAATCGGTTATTATGCATGCTTTTGGGCACTTGGTAAATGGTAAAGAAAACTTGAAAAATGCTCTTACACAAAAATTGTAATATTAATAGAAGTAATAGAAGCATGCAGATCAGGCTCGCACCCAAGATTTTGTCTTGAGAGGACTCAGCAAAATAAACGGTAACCATTTATGAAGCTAAATAAACCATACTAAACTACAAGTAATAGAAAAGATATCATAAATCAAATTCCAGTTATTAATTATTGTTTTTAATATTTTTAAGTTTAACTCATTTCATTCAAATACATAAAAGGGGAAAACAATGAAACTAAGAAATATTGCTCAAAAAAAAATAAATATTTAATTTCTAAATAAAAATTGCATTTTACAAATTATAAATTAAATTCATTCTTCTTTTCTCTTTTACCAGCTCAACGATTACATCGTTTATAACAACTTCAATATTTTTTATGAATATTTAATAAAACTAAATCAGTGAAAACACTTCTTATTCAATAAATTCAGTCGCAATAATAAAACTGACACTGATGAGAAAAATACTGATTCATTGAGTTATAAATATTTAACAAAAATACTTGGAGCCTAAATAAGAATGGTCATAAGTTTGAACACGTCATACATTTTATGTATGTGCTTGGTGGCGTGCTTATGTCTGGGTTCGCACCTGGTACGAATGACTAAAGAAAATTAAGATATACAACAAACACGTGTTTATTCAGAAATGAATATGACCCCCACCCCGCCATTAAGGCTACTCAAGGCTTATTCACTGCAGAGTGCACGTCGTCTACAAAACGAGGCTGTCACCTCACATATGAAGAGGTTCCACGTATATTAGAGGAAACGAAATCCAAGTTGAGACTACCACTCAGAGGAAAATGTCATTCCATACTAGCAGGTGAGAGATGACCGTAGGACGTGTAGTGGGCGTTGTCTTGCTTGCAACAATGTGTTGGGTTATGACCTGCACCAGTGGGGCTAGAGTGATGCTCGAAAGAGCTTATAGCATTCAAAGATATCCTACGCGCTATTCATAGACAGAAACAGATTCATTTCTAAACAATACCGAATGCTATACTTTGGCCCAGCCACAATGACGATGATACATTCTATGCTTGTGATACAAAGATGAATGGATAATTAATATATTTATCATTATTTTACTATAATTTTTATTCCTTAAAAATTATCAAAGGGTTTTTCCCTGCAACTTAAGGGGTTTTCTTATATTACGTATATCAGACTTATGGAAGGTTGTAAGTTGCATATATACCTTCTATCTTCATCTCAGACCACGCAAACAAAAAAATGAAAATTATCTATCACATAAAAATGTCATTTATTTGTAAACAATGTGATTAATAAATGGAATATAATAAAAAAGTAAACAAATATTTTGATGAGTTACAACATATTTAATAACTGTTTTGTATTTTGTTCAATTTTATAGTAACCGTGTACAAATATAAAGAGTAAAATGGCTCTATTTATCGATTTTTTTAATATTCATAAGTGTTTTGTTGACAAATATTTATTGATCCAGACTGGTTCGAAATTTTTGCAGCAACAACAGTTACTTTGTTGAATGTAATCCTTTAAATGAAGAATATTTTTGACAATTCCATAAAATACGTAATGAATTCTAGAAACCTATGGCTAACGTTTGGATAACCAAACAAAGAATTTTTAGGGTAAAAAAATACTAGCGCTCTGACACCCGGTGTCACATTTTTTTCGTGTTCGAATCACGGCGGTGCCATGGTTTTTTGTAGTGGTTCGGAATTCCCTTTAAGCCGTAGGTCCTGGTCTAATATGAGTGTTGAGCGTAGGGCTGTCCACCCCTACACCGTAAAAAAAAAAAAACATCTCCTGTTTCGGAATCTGCCACTAGGCAAACGGCCATGGTCCATCATGGACTGTAATGCCGGGGAGTTAGTTAGTTAGTGTAAAAATAATTTTTATAGTACCTGCAAAAAGTACTTTATAGTACTGGCAAAAGTATAGGTACCTGCAAAATCAAAGCAAGCACTGAAACACTTAAAATCAAAGTAATCTTACTTTAATGTGGAATTAACATGTCTTTCATAGTAAAAGTCTTACTTTTTTTTTATCAGATTAGCATGTATTTTTTCCTTATATTTTCATAAATCTGTTTTATTTTTGCAATAGAGCCTTGAGATAAAAATTTAGTTGTGGACTTTAAAGTTTTATTAGACTGTCATAAAAATATTTCTCATATAATAGAAATATCATACTAAATATTGCACATAAAAATTTAGAAAAAAATTTAGTTGTTTCCATGAGAGGAAGAATTCTTACCATGTCCAAATATAATTTACAACATTTATATTTACAAATATAAAATAATATGACGAGTTACAAAAATTAAGGTTTTATTTATTTTTATATCAAACTAAATATAATTTTTGCAGTAATATCGAGATTTGGTACACTCATATTGAAAAACATAAAACAGGTGATTACTATTTCCGATAAATGTACGTTTATGATCTTATTAACATTCCACATCGTTAAAAATTCTATTTATGTGGATAAAAATTAAATAACTAATTTGATGAAAGGTAATATGAATTCGGATAGATAGAATGCCTTGATCTCAGGCCTTAATCTCTCCTCTTAACCCCATAGATTAAATCCCATTAGATAAACTATTGCGAAGTATTTGAAGGGAAACACTGTGCTTGAAGAGATCAACTAATTTTTGAGAAAAGTTAATAAATAAAGATTAATAAAACTTTCAATGCTGGCTGAGATGATAAAATTACAGAATGGAAATCTAATTAATTAAATTTTCATTATTCGCATCTTGATCACAATACTAAGCAGGGTTAAATAAAGATTAAAAATGTTACTTTTAATTAATCTGTAGTTGTTTAATAGCTAGAAATAAATAAATCAATAATTAATCAGTAATCTGAATTTTATCAAATAAAAATCAAACTCTTGCTTTTTGTGTAAAAAATATTTTTAAAAATTTCTAAGCTTTGATCGAAAATTTAATTTTTGTATTAATTTCCATGCTTTGCGCTCAACACAGCAGTTAAATATAACTTATTTTTTTCTTACTTTGAGCATGGTAAATTTTACAGATCATTTTCCATTTGCCTTTTATGGCACATCCATTTTTCAAAGTCAATATTTTTAAATTATATTTTTATCTCGCATTTTAAAGTGAAAATTAAATTAAATTTTAATAATAAATAATTAAAATAAATTATATTTTTATGATATTTATTTTCATGTCACTGGCTCACACATAAATAAAAAAATTTCTAATTATTTCTGAATAAAATAAAAATTTGAATTTCTTGTGAACATATTATTCAGATAAATATTTTTAAGACAACGAATATCAAATAAAAAAAAAAAAAAATTGCTTTTAAAAATAATGCTATTTATAAATTTTTTAAACTTTTAAACATATGATTAAATCAACTATAGCAAATTAGCATTAGATTTTAACATAACATTAGTCATTTAGTAATATTAATCATAAAATTGCCATCAATTTCATAAAGAATGTGTTCATTAAGAACATTTTGATAGAAGACATCTGAATGTGCGAATTTATGGGATATAATGAGAAATTTAATGACTTGATTGCTAGCTGTTGATTTCATATACATTATTAGTATATTTCATCAACATAGTGATAATAATAGTGATATTTTTAATTGTATTTTCTTGAATGTGAAAATGAATTTCGTATGATTATTTTAAAAATGGCATAGTATCAATTCAGAGGTCTAGTTTAAATATTTTTCAAATTATTTTAAAATAGCTGCAAATTGATGTATAAATAAAACTTGCCAAACCTAAACTAATTTTTTGGTACATTATAATTTTTTATTTAATTTTTAAAAATTCACTTTTGAAAAAATTGTAAAAATTTTTCTTTACTTTTTTCCTAGAAGTTTAAAAATATATGCTTATAAATCATAATAAATTTCGTAAACTTCTTAAGTGGCAAATATAAGTTTCACTTAATTCCTAGATTCATTTAATACCGGAAATTTATACATAATTAGATTTAAAAAAATAACTATTAGGTGATTTAAATTTTTCATTAGACAATTTTTAATGGTGCCATTTTTAGTTACATTCATGTTTAAGTTTTTCCACTAATTCTTTACATAAATCTGATTTGTTTTAATCTTCTAATACTTTTAAGCATTTGAAAGTTTATCTATGGTAGTATTTGATTTTTAATAGCAGGAAATATCAAAATAGGATAACTTATGATGAAACTTCAAGCAATTAAGAAGATTATCCGCGAAAAAAATTTTAAGTATACGTGAATTATATAATAAATATATTTCGTTTATACATTATCTCTTCGTTAAATCCAGCATGTCTGGAGGCAAAGAAAAGGAATGCTATAGACGATATAGTCTTTTTCTTCTAAAATAAAGTTCATGACATACAGAATGTGTCTTATTACGAGATGCTGGGCTATATGGGATTATTTGAGGATGGATAATCACATTTTACTAACTATTTAATAGCCTTACTTAACAGCAATACTTAACAATATATTTAAAATATATCAGGTTTCAAAGCTTTGTGTTATTATAGCAAGAAAACTTATTTTATTATCTTTTCAAATGATTTAGATTAATACAAAGCAAAGTTTAAAAAGAAAATGTAGTGAAAACACGACCCACTAAATCCGTCTCTTTTCATTGATATGACTTGATGATAGCAGAATAATGAACGAGTACGAATAATTTTGAATCAATTTACAAACAAAATCTGGACTCATTAGTATAAAGGGCAACATCCATTGACTTACATTCCAATTGACATGTATGGGAGTCGAATCATATTTTTTCCTTTCGGTGACTTGGTGTGAGTGGTACACACAATAGTGGGCGTCTTGCTTCTTCGTGAAGTCTACTGCAGACAGTTGGTCTGATTGTGAACTTTCCAGTGGCTGCTTCAAGAGAAGATCTGAGGTAGGCTAGTATAGTGAGGCTATGCCACTTTGAAGTTAACTAAAACTAGCAGTAATTTGCGCCATTTGTATCAATGGACCTATCTCACTAGTGCATAATTTCCTCGTTAATTTCTACTTTCAGAAACTGCGTGTGCTTTAAATCCAGTTTTCTGCCATATGCGTGAATGACGTTAAACAGAAGTAATGACATTAATTTTCGTATCCTATTATGATACTGCCATACTTTTTTCGTATAATGCGTAATTGTTATAAAAATGTACTTATTTTTGACTGTGTAATCTCAATTTTTCTGATTTTTCCTTAGATTTTAGAGAATTAAAAATTCATATTTTCTTATATATTTTACTGTTGATATTGTATTAACAAAACTTTTTCTTTTCCTTTACAGCAAGGTATAGGTAGTTTATTTAGTGCTTTAAAGGTGGTTCGACTTTTACGATTAGGCCGTGTAGTGAGAAAACTGGACAGGTACTTAGAGTATGGAGCTGCCATGCTAATCCTACTTCTCTGTTTCTACATGCTAGTAGCTCATTGGCTTGCCTGTATATGGTACAGCATAGGCAGAAGTGATGCCGAAAATGGATTTATTCACAGTTGGCTGTGGAAGTTATCTAATACAACTGGGAAGCACTTTTATTTCAAACCCAGTTCCAATTCCGTGTCCAACTCTACTCATGAGCTACATAAAGGACCACCAAGAGGAACAATGTATGTTACGGCCTTATATTACACCATGACTTGCATGACAAGCGTAGGTTTCGGCAATGTTGCAGCCGAAACAGATAATGAAAAAGCCTTTACAATCTGCATGATGATCATCGGAGGTAAGTAGTGACTTTAACACTAAAAAATAGATAGGGGTGTTACATGTGAATATCATATTGTTCTAATTAAAATTTAACGCATCTCTATTGTAAGCCTACACAAAGATGAAATGTTTTTTAAATAATCATTTAGTTTTTAATGATACTTTAATATGATTGTAAACAAAATTATTTCTAAAATTTCAGCAAATACTTTGAATTGTTGTAATATTAAAAAAATTTTGACATTTAGAAACAATCTAAAAATGCAACACGTAGATAAAGATTAAATCACTAATAAAAAACACTAATTTTCAAACTATTTGTAGTTTTTAGTTTATTAATCATTTAATCTTGAATAGTGTAAAATTCAGATTTTTAATAAAAATATTCTTATGGAAATTGCATTATGGTTTTACACTTTCTCCATCAAAATAAACATTTTGTCAATTCAAAAAAATGGTAAAACTAGTTTCTTTCTTAATATTTGAAACTTTATCATTGCTTGATAAAACGAATCACCAAATTTGAAAAAAAATGTTTAAAAGTATTATGATAAATCTTTTGAAAGGTTTTTTTTTTAACATCAGCCAGTCCAAATAATTCACAGAAAAGATTTTTAACTTACTTAAATAAATACATAAAGATATTAATTTAAAACAAACTCGTATTATTAGTGACTCATATTAAAAATTTCAAAAATAAAATATTAAAATCGAATAAAAATTATTTTACATTTTTAATACGCAATGTTGTAAATAACACAATGACTATTTAAACTAAAAATTGTTTAATTTGTTAAAAAAGTAATCTCAATCCCCAAAATAAATTCATATCAACTCCAATTAAATGTCAAATCATATTCCTATTTTGTCATCTGTGCCAAAATTTAAATGCTAAATAAAATAGAAATTAATAGTTCCATTTATATCTCTAAGAATGTCGAAACATATAAGTATTATGTTACGATTTAACAGAAGTATTTCCTTGGCTTAATTTTTAGTTCTTTAACAATTAACCCCAAAAAAGCATTTTCTTAAATTAAACCTTAGCTCCCCAACAATTTTTATGTTCATATCATTATATTTTAAGGCTAGATTTATGTTTCATTCAAAAAAGCTACCATAAAGTCAAACTATAAAAAAGAAATGAAAATTAAAAATGGCGAGTTGTAAAAAAGCATTAGGAAAAATAAGTCTCCAATATATTTTTGCATTATCTTTTATATTCAACTAAGTATTTCAATTTTTTACATTATCTTTGGTGTTTACATTACTTTTTTAATTTAAACAAACTTTGATTTATTTATTTCTTAATTGAAATATTCTTATACATAGTGCATTTTTTAATTAGTTCACAAATTTTAATTATATAAATTGAACAAATCTTTTAGATTTATTTTTTATAACAATAACAATACTTTTCTTCTCACGATAATTATTCATACAAAGTAAAAAAATGAGAAAAAAATTTTAATATTGTGAATATTTAAAACTAAATAATTCACTTCAAACATTATATCAATGTTTAAATCAATCATGAGTCAATCTAAATGATTGTAGATTTAAAAATAGCATTAATTAAAAAGCTCTATTTTTTTTTTTTTTTTAATTACAGCTCAATAAGTAGAATATAAGATTAATTTTTACTAGAAAAATTTAAAGAAGACTAAAGATTTAACTAGAAAGTGTTCAAAGTTTAAAGAAATGGTTTTATATATATTTACTTCAGATGATAAAAATTTTATCTTCCAAAATCAATGTGATATCAATTTTTATCATTTTTAGTATAAATGTGACAATTCTTAACAATAATACGACTTAAACATATTTTATCATGATTGGATCATTCTAATTACGTGAAATATGAAATCCAAACATTTATATCTAGACTCTGAGAGGATTTCATTTTTAAGGAAGTACATATCGATTAATTAATTTTATAAATTGGAAATATTTTCTGGAGATTAAATTTTAATTTAACATAGAGCTCATCAATCAAAATTCTTGAAAAAGTTGATCCAATCTATTTAGTATGATACACTCTCATTATTTTATGGATTGGTGACTATTAAAATTTCAGTCTATTTCAAAATTAATTGCTTTGAAAATTTATTTTCGAGTATTATTGTATTAATATAAAAGATATATTGTACGTAACCGGATATTTTTTTTTACTTTGAATACTTTTTGTGTACAGCTCTTTTGTACGCGACAATTTTTTGGGCATGTGACAACCATCATTCAACAAATGACATCTGTGACAGCAAGGTACCATGAAATGTTAAATAATGTGCGGGAGTTTATGAAACTACATGAAGTACCAAAAGCCCTCAGTGAAAGAGTTATGGACTATGTTGTGTCAACCTGGGCCATGAGCAAAGGAATTGATACAAAGAAGGTAAGGAATAATTGTTTGAAATTATCTTCTTATAAATGAAATTCCACGAATACTATTTTTCTTAGTGGAGGGGTGGGGATAATAATCGTTAATTATTGGCAAATTATCTCAAGTTTGTAGGACACTTAACAATGAGAGAACTGCTTCATCACTCCAGTGGGTCAATGTTGAACTCCTGTAGACCTAGATCCAGTGTTTTAGTGTCCCCAGGTCGGATATAACAAAATTAACAACAGTTTTTAGGCAAAAAATGTTATTAAATGTCATAAAACCTAAGATATTTACCATGATTATGCTGCAGCATAATAATCTATCACTGTTGTAGCATAATAATCTATCACAGTTGCGGCATAATAATCTGCATATGCTGTAAGATAATTTATGTATTTTTGTACCATTTTTTTCATTTCCTTATTTTTATGTTTTTATTATTAGAATTTCAAAAATAAATTAAATACCAACAAAAAAATATCAGTGTTTGAATCTCAGTTCATGATTTCATGTTTATATATATATATATATATATATATATAAATTTAATGTGCAAAATGGTCGTCGTATTTTTAGTTCACTGCTTTGTCTTTTGTGTTGGTGTGTTGTATTCTATATATATATTTTCGTAACTTAGAAAGATCAATTTTTAAATATTTAAAATTCCTCGCAGTTTACGAAGATACCTAGACATGGACGTTAATTTGAAAATTTGTAAAGTGCTAATATTTACATAGCTTATAAGATTCAACTTCCATTTTTAAAACTTTGTATTGTGTGGGGATAAACACTAAACATTGGTATATAGGAATTTTAATCACAAAATAGAATTGCAATTCATAATATTGTACACAACACTTGATGAAATTTTTTTTTTTCTCTGACATTAAAATAGTTATTTATGACTTATTTTATGTTGCTGAACACGAATATGACAATGAAAATTTGAAAATGGATCCCATTCCTAAAATATTTGTAACTTAGTATTTTCAATTTGAAACAATTTGTTTACAAATACATCCGCCAGTTTACTCTATGTTACAGGCTAACTTATACATTTTCTCAAAATCATCATTGAAAATTGCCCTACACTAGTCTACAAACATTGTAGGTCTGGATGAAGTTGACGAAAAATATTTTTAGGTGAAAATACATCAAAATTCCACTTTTCTCAGTGGATTGTTTAAAAAAATAGTTAAAATATGTAAAAGAAACATTAATTCTTGACACTTAATCTTTACCTAGTGCTTACAAAATAAACCGTGCAATTGGGCAAATTATTTTTTAAAGTAAAATGTACTTAAAATATTGTAAAAATAAAAGCTTTAATGTATAAATCAAGCTAACATTTAATAGTAGACGATTTTATTATTTTAACGAAACGTTTATTGAACCAGAACAAAACCAGAAAATGGAGTTATAACTTAAATCCTTCATAAAATTCAGGTATTTATATTCGTCTTGTGTTCTTCCTTTTATCGGGTTATGTCTCTCTTAACCTAGGAGCAGTCAATAAGTCAGTTGTTCTTATTTTAGTAATAGATAAAGATGAAAACTTAACGAAAAATAAGCTGCACCAAGTCATGATTAATTTTCGATTAGCATCATGTAAATGTATTATTTTTTATTTCCATTGGCAAAAGCAAATGAAAAAACTCTCACTTGATCAAAACAGAGTAAAATACACACAAGAAAAAAGCAATAAGAGAAAAAAGTCAATGTCTCATCAGAAAAGTTCTAGCGCTCCATTAACTTTCGCCTCGAGTCTCCACGCAAATCCAGGTATCATGGCATATGGTACCTGTCCATGATCTCGTCTTTGCCACAGAACGGAACAATTTGGGCTATTAAAAATGTCAATGCAGTGCAGATGGCTCGCCAAACAATCATGACCCACCGCAAGTCTAAATTCTACGACAACTTTAATGATGTTTGTGTGAAATATCAGGTTCCAAAATGTTCCTCCAATTCCTCGAGGAGATACGAGCAGTGAGCAATGCCTTCCATATAAGTCACATTTGATTTTTAACATAAAGTTAAAAAATATAAAGTTTCAGGAAATGAAAAGAGTTGCAAGTATTTGGCTGTTGGACTATCCGTGTGCGCTTCTTTGCAAATCTGCCTGATCATTGCCTAAAATGTCACAGTGTCCAGGGATCCACTGGGGGACGATGTTTCCTCCCTCTACCATCAATCTTTCAAGAAGAGCTCGACATTCTAAAATATTCTTAAAGGAGGGTGCTTTATGTGACCCCATAGCTTGTATGACAGCTCTGGAGTCCGACAGTAAAACTCCTTTGTTGTAAAGGTGTCTGGGGACAAGTTGCTGCAGCGCCACACAGATAGCCATTACTTCTCCATCGAAGGCGATTTTTTGCTTTCTGACAAGAACATAGAAAGGAATAATGGGAGAATATATTCCTGCTTCAACCAAAGAGCTATCTGTATAAATATGTGACCATTCAGGTTCGGGGCAGTGGCTATGGATGGTCTCAAGAGCTAGGATCTTCATGAAAATTATCGATGCTATGTTATTATTTATTTTTTTTTTTTTTTGCTTGGTGAAATAAATATTTTCATAAAAATGTTTTAAAATAAAAGAGACTTTTATATAAAAAATTAAATAATTTAAATTACACTTTAATATAATTTCTCTACTTGCTTCGTTGCTTTTAAAATAATCTAATCTCTATTAAATACACATTAAAAATTAAAATATATAGAAATTTTTTAAATAGCATTTGTTTTAAATGTTAGTTCTATGAAAATTATTTACTTAAGAAAATCATAAAATTATTAAATTTAAAATTGTCTATAATTTAATATTTAATAATAAAATATATTAATTAACTGAGATAAAAATAACAGTGTTCATTATAATAAAGAATGACTTTCATATATAATTTTTGTAAATGAATAAAAATAATATATATTATACATCTATTATTGTTATTAGTGTACATTTGTAATACATCAATTTATAATTAATGATACGTAATAATGTTAAAATTTTGACATCTTCTAATTCTGGTCCCTGGAGCCATCACAATTTTATACGAATACCACAAAAGGGGTACTTTCTGGCCAACAAATTTAAGTTTTCTACATCTGACTTATATTCATATCAATATCTGGTGGTTTCGAAAGAGCTCATTCAGTTTAGAACTTATCTTTCTAATCACCAAGTTATTCCAGGTCTCTATAATGTAACATAGCTAAATTGATTCTTCTCCTCTAATGTAAAATAAATTGCGTTACAAATATTGATTTTAACTTAATTAATGAATGTTAGTTTCATTTTTATAAATGAATTTTAATTGCAACTTAATTAATGAATATTTATTGCAACTTAATTACTGAATGTTTATTCCAATTTAATTAATAAATCTTAATTCCAAATTTAATGAATGTTAGTTCCAACTTTAAGCCTTTTGTTATTTTATAATACCAAAACAATGGATTCGTATTAAGTGAATACGAGAAAATGCATTTTAATTTTAATAGTTTATAACAAAAGGAATTATTTTACTACAGTAATGAAGTAAAAAGGATTATAACCATTCTCAAGTTGCAACAATATTCTGCCCAGAATGGTCTTTTCAGTCTTTTATACACATAAAATGTAACTGACTAAACATAAATAATGAAGTAGAAAAACTACTTTGCTTGAACTCATTTAAAATAATGACGTAAGTCTGTGACTTTTGTAATTGAAATTTTTAGTTTTAAATTTATTCTTCATATTATTTTACTGTTTTATTTACAATGTACCTTAGACCATTCGTTATAATAGTGTAGCACTACATAAGACATTTTTTAATAATAATTGCACATTTTCCTTGTTTAAATTGTTTCTTTCCCATACTTGTAAACGCCAGATATATATTTCAAGACTTATATGTAGACTTCTTCCAAAAGTTGCAATTTCTGTTTACGTGCTTCTCCATTCAAAATGTTTTAAAATAATAAGAAAGATGAAATAATTTATATAATTTTATTACTTTTTTTTATCCACATGTATTTTTATTTTACATTTTCACTGAGTTATTTAACTTATTTTTTAATCTAAACGCAAAGTTATTCTATTTTTATTAATTAATTAATTAATTAATCAATTTTAAGAAAGTTGTTCTTTTGTAATCAGTTCTTCATTGATTGTTTTTGTTTCATGAATGCAGCTCATAGTTTCAAGTGTTTCTTAGCAGAATATGTGTTAACATTATTTTTTGGTTAAAAAAATAAAACCAACTTATTACTATAGAACTAAGTTCATTTCAGTTTATTTAATTATTAAAATTTTCTGCAGTTTTGTATCATTTATTTAATTATTAAATAAATGATCCAAAACAGCATTTCAGAATAACGCTAAAACTTGTTTTAATTAAAATAATGTAAATTTAAAATATAAATGGATTACTTCTTCAGATTAAATCAGTTAATTAGATTCAGAATTATTGATTTTCATTTATCGAGAATTATTTATTTTTATTTTTCGTTGTTCCTTCAATTTTTTCCAGTGACTTTCTTGATTTTAATAGAAAAAAATATTCGTGAAGTACTCATATTCACACATGAGTTAAATTTTTCATCTTTTTTTTTAATTTTATTTTCACCTGTTAGTGAACAATAATTTCTTTTTTTGTATGTCGTACATGTTAAGTTGTTGCTTGTAAAATATGCATGATCTTCTTTAAAAAAAATTTATTTTACTGATCCTATAGAAATGTGTTGTACATGCCTTAACTTGCTGCAAGTGTTGCTTCATGGATATGAATTACAATACTCTTTATTGGTTGCAGGTATTGAGTTATTGTCCGAAAGATATGACAGCTGATATCTGTGTACATCTGAACCGCAAAGTGTTTAACGAGCACCCTGCTTTCCGACTTGCGAGTGATGGTTGTCTGCGAGCACTAGCAATGTACTTCACAATGGATCATAGTGCCCCTGGAGATTTACTTTACCACACCGGGGAGAGTATTGACACTCTTTTGCTTTGTAGTGAGTGGTTCTCTGGAGGTTATTCAAGACGATGAAGTCGTAGCTATTCTCGGTAAACACTTTTGACATTCGTTGATCAAATATTTTTCTTGTAATGTGGATTAATCGTTTCCATCTCATATTTTGTTTGATGGCCTGACCATTGATAGCCATTGTTTCTAGTCAGAATGTTTTATGAATTCCTTTAAAAGGCAATTATTTCTACAAGCACGTACTTTAGAATTGCTGAATAAACTATGAATATCAAATAAGATATTATGGTTTTAACTTTTATAAATTAAAGAAATAAAAAAGGATTAATACATTAAAAGATTAAATGGAAGTTATCTTTCGGATTACATTTAATTATTATTGTCCTTCAAAGGTATTAAAAATGTAAATTTAAAAAGTATTTATAAGCATTTTATGAGGTACATAGAACTTATCATTAAGTATTCAGAACACCTTTAATTAAATTAATATCAAAATAATCAAACTATCGTTTTACATTGCGTTCAAAGTTTAGAGAATACGCAGGTGTTCAAAATTAAGGAAATGTTCACTATTATTCGTTTGTTTCCAGAACTACTGGATAGATTACAATGAAATTAGCAGTGGTGTACATAGGTTAATACAATACAAAAAAATTCCACCCAACAGTTATGTTACACCCGCATGATCGTGCGTAAGACTTATCAGAGATAGAAGGCTTGAAACAGAGCTTAAAATATTGAAATAAAATTTATTAATAATGCGTTTGGTCTCCTCTTACAATTATACATATCTCACAAACGTAAATTTATTCTGTAAATCAAGCAGTATATGACTTCCTTCAGCAATTGGTCTCACTCCCCCAAGCAACTCTGCTTTCAGGCTATGGTTGGTTCTTGGAAGTGAAAGAAGATTTATAGCAGAATTCACGTCAATTACCCTCATAACCCTCTCTAGAGTGTTCCAGATATTATCTATAGAGTTTAAATCGGGAGATCAGGCTGGTCTAACCATCCAATGATATCATATCTTGGCATTCTTCATTTTACAGAGATTCATAGCCTAGAGAGAGAGAGAGCCAATTTGTGGTCTTACACTGTCTACTATAAAATGAAATCTGGACCAATTCTGCTCTGGAAGAGAACTCCAAGATCACAACCCTATACTTCGCAACAGTCACAGAGCCTGTTAAAATGGCTTGACGGTGTGTTTTCACCATCCAACATGATGTCTGCCTAGGCTATTTAACCACCATTTCCATAGTGATCTCTTCGTTGATTGTTGGAGGATCAGTAGCAGAATTTTGCTACTCAACAGATGTACGTACGTCAAGAATTAGTAGTTAGGCTGAAGCAATACTCATCTGTATATAGAAAGGTCCCTCATTGATCTGTGATCCAAAATCTTTATATCATACTAAACAGACACTCCTCTACGCATAGAATTCAACGGAATTCAAACAACAGATCTTCGTTAAATAGAACTATCTCATAACCTTTCGTAAACACTAAAACTTGAAATTAGGGGATTCTATGACAGCATGAAAGTCAAGGGAGGGCTGACAAGCTATTGCACCCTGTTACACCTCGCTATAATGGACAAATACCGATCTTTATTAGTCTTTGTTATTCATTATTGTTGGACAATCTTGAACAGGCTTTCTCTCAATGGACCCAATATTCTTAAACTTTCTCCATACGTTTGACACAATTCTCGGTCTTATATTTTTAGCTTCTAGCAATCTGCGCTTGTGAGTGTCCTGCTTCCAGTCTCCCCGCATTTCACCAACTCATTCCATCATTTAAACATTGGTGCTCACTCATCTTAGCTTTTACTTTTGAATTTCACCGAATGTTATTAGAAAAAAAAACACGACTTTTTGATCAGATATATGAGAAACAAAGCGAGGAAAATGCCACGTCTGCTTAAAAGCTTGTTTCTTGTCTTTGTGTAGATAAAAGGTTCATCTGCAAATTTTTAAAGTATAATTCAATGAAACTATAACTGTTATTATTTATAAGAACTCATTGAATTTATTTGTTTATAATATATAATATTCTACTATAATATGATTAATATTCAAATTTATGTTTTCTGCTGAAACAAAGATTTTTTTATTAAAGTAAATTACTTTCCTCTATTTTAGGTAAAGGGGATGTGTTTGGAGACTCTTTTGGAAAGAGCCATCTATTGGACAGTCGTGTGCTAACGTCAGAGCTCTAACTTATTGTGATCTCCATGCCATTAAACGTGACAGACTACTTGAAGTGCTTAACTTTTATCATGCCTTTGCTAATTCTTTCTCGAGAAATCTCGTATTAACATATAATCTGCGACACCGGGTAAGAAAATTATTTTAACAACTAACTCGCCAAAATTATTTTATATTATACTTCTCATGCCATCTGTAGTTTGTAAACAACAAATTATAAATTTTGATGTAAATGTAAATTCCAGAAGAAATGTTTTTACTTATAACAGAAAATTTGCTTTTTTTTTTTGTTAATCACGAGTTGTGTGATATTTTTTTTTTTTATTTTTCTACAATAGTTTTATTTTCAATAAGAGCCTTTCATTACTCGTATGATTATGTAGCATATTCTACATATTAATTTATTATGCATGTGAAAAATTCCTCTCATTTTTTTGTTAAAAAAAAAACAAATCAGACTAGCGCTAAAAGGAATATCTATTCAAGTATATAATTGTCATTATTATTATTTTGGACACTATTTACATTTTTTTTTTTTTAATTGCTTTTGCTTCTCTGTTTTTATATTCAGTAATCTTCACCATGGTTTTTGATAAGTTGTGCTACAGGTTTTGAAATTATTTTACATCACATAAGCTTATGTTTTAAAGAATTGGAAAAATTACTTCTTTCCAACTTTAGTTATTTTTCCTGAAGACAAAGACACATTGATACTTGTGTTATAACGAGAAATGAATGAGCCTTTTCATTTGATTAGTTTTGCAGACAAGTTTCAATTATTATCTTAATCGACCTGTCAAATATACAAGAATCATGTGATTATAGCATCATTTGTATGACAGTAAATACTTGTAGGTGGACTTCTCATTTTACATATTATTATACTTCAGTTAAAAATTTCGTTGTAGCACTTTTAAAAAAATGGTATCTGACTTAGTACTATTTAAATTAACCGTAAAATTCTGCATGTTTTTAAAGCAATTATTTATTGCCTTTTACTCATAAATTTTATGATATGTAAGCCCAAATATTGTTTTAGTCAAAACATCCTTTCTTGAAATATATATATATATATAAACTTTCAAAGAATCAAATGATTTTCGTTGGTGGACTTTATAGTGAATGTATTTCTTCTATTTCTAAACTATCTAATAAATACTTTACTGATTATCTGATATAGTTTGTATTTAAAAATTTCTTCAGAAACCTTTGTTGAGTATCCAGATTAAGTTGATCTTTACGGTTTTGTTTAAACATTGAACTATGCATTTTCATATATTCGGATTACATTTTATATGAATTGCGCCGTTTTTTCACGTTCAGCTATAGTCTTATTTAATAAAAATTGTTTAAAATTTCTTTAACATAATTTTCCTGTTTAATTACGAGATCGGGAAATTGTGCTATCTTTATTTGCTTTTACATTGTTCCAACCTGTGTTGGAACTTAATTCAACAATCTGTGTTGTATCACAGCAATAATGTGTGTTAAATCACTGTTGTAGTACTGTATATAACAGTATATATAGTTCTCTTGTAAATCCTACAACCAAAATAGGTAGCATGCATTAAGCAATATCAGGCGAGCGAGAGAACAAAACTGTTGGAAAAATTAGGTTTCAACACTCATTCATCGTGCATCTATGAGATGCTGCTTTTAGAACTGCTTGTATATATAGGTATGTGTGTGTGTAACAGTTCTGAAGGCCATGTATATTAACATGTCCATAAAGTTTTATGCAGATCAGGCAATCACAAACTATAAAGAAACAGATGACAATAACATGACATTGTGCATTTATTTTAAAGTAAAATGTGTTCAACATGATCAACACCACAAGATATTAGACAAGTGAGGCTCGTCACTAAACTTTCTATAGATGGGTGCAGCTTATAGGCATCGATGTCACCGACGGTCCATAGAATGGCATCTTTCAGTCCCACCAAAGTGACTGGAAGTGGTACACACGAGATTTTAAATATCCATATAACCAAAATTCTGCCGAGATCAAGGCTGATGATAGTGAGGTCCACTTAAACTTTCAACCTCGACTTATCACTTGGTCTTCAGTGAAAGTATCCAACAGGAACATCTTGACTTGCGTGAAAAATGAGTCAAGGCACCCTCCTGTGTGAAAATTATGATAGGTAACCCATTGTATTTCCTGCAATGCAGGGTCAACATGGCCATGCAATCATGAATGAATTAATCCATTTCAAACCAGGTGTTTTATTGCTAACTTGATTTGTATTAAACGTGTCAGTATGGCTTGTGAGGGGTCCCTTTCGTTTACTTTTGCCATAATTTTTAATAACTGATCATATTCACACAAACCGAAATTTCAGCGAACATAACTTCTTTTATTATGAATTTTTGAAGTCTGCACTAATTTATGTACCATTCTGTATATAATCGTGTTCTATAACATAAAGTATATTTTATTGATTCAATTTATGCAAGTAAATACCATTCTTGTAACAGCTCTACTTATTAACAAATTTGAAAACTAAAATTTTTTTTATTTAATAAGTGCCAACAAATTTCATTTGACAAATGCCAAATAACCTGAAATGTCTGTTGACCAAATTTCACTTCGCTTGTAAACCAATTATAATGAAAAAGCGAAAGCAACTTTCTCTTGAAAAAGGAAATTCCAGAGACCTCTGAAGTAAAAAGTTGTTGAACGTTAATGTATTTGTACTGGACTATAATGTGTTTTACTTTATTTTCACAATTCAGATTCAAATATATCATCTTTGTTTGAATCTTTCACGTTCTTTTTTCTTCCTTAGTTGATTTTCCGGAAGGTTTCTGACGTGAAAGGGAGCGCGAGTTATCCGAAAGGAGAAAAGCGGATCCTGTCCCCGATATTTCCCAAGACCACATTGTGCGGAAGCTGTTTTCCAAATTCAGGAAAAATGGAGGAGAGACGGGAAAGCCCAGTTCCTCCAATCAGATTGCTGCTCTGCCTGATGTTGAGAGGGAGAAGTTCGACCTCCCTAGCCCCCTCAACGAGACGGTAGCAGATCCCCTGTAAGTTATTTTCTAACAGCATGCTATTAAAAGGCCTTGCTTCTTTGGCGGGGTTTCTTAATATTAAACGGTAAAAGAAACTGTTTTTAGTGTTTTACATCTAATCAAAGAATTCTCAAAATCAAGTCACCTATTGGAAAGTAAGTAGAATGTTTCAGAAAATACTTGAGTATAACTTGAAAAAACAGGAACAAATTGCCTAGGAAACAATTCATGGGTAAAACTGGTAAGTGTTTTATTATTCCTATTTATCATTTTTATGTATGGATGACTGTAAATTATCTTTTTATAAAATCACAAAAGTATTTGGCATTACTCAGCCATAGTGTATAGCAACAAATACGGTAAGTTTAGAATAAAAAATGTATTTTCTTTTCGATTCTTTACAATGCTATTATTTATTTTCAATTCTTTATGGTGATTTATGTCTGTTTTTTGAACAAAAATTTTATCTTTCTATATAGTAGTTGTGTGAAAAGAATTTCAATATTTTCTTATTAAGCTGTCTCTTTATCTTATTGATTATATGCAATTTTGTTAATTTTACGGCATTTTATAAATATTAATGAACTGTAATCTACAAAACTTACATCGATTAAATATTAGTGATAAAATAATAAGTAGCCATTTTTTATAATTGAGTGTATCAAATATTTATTTCTATTATGGATCTAACATAATATTGTTCAACTGTATTTTTCCTTATTTGAAATCACAAAGATAATTTTTTTTAAAAATCATTACACTTATATTGAAACGTTTTAATAAAATATGCTTATATAGAAGCGCTTTATCTTAATATATGCTAGTAGTGTTATAGAAATTAATTTCTGTATACTAAAATGTTAATCAGCTTCGGTCAAATTCTAAAAAATATTTTGTGTGATGAGAAATGCAATAGTTTTCTGTTAAGCTGTCTCTTTATCTTAGTGATTCTATACAATTTTGATACTTTTAAGGCATTTTATCAATATATCTACTATTGTTGATTTGCTCGACGAAATTAATCGCTCATTTTTGTGGCATGGAAAATAATTTTTATATAAAGTATGTCGTTACTATGTAAAGCATTGTAAATATGTCAATGCCTTTTATGAATTATTGTTATTCAAGGATGTGTGATATATTTCTTTTAAAATTTAAATATTTGTAATAGTAAACTAATCACTCAAATTAAAATAATTTGAAACGTGTTAAGGATTGAAAACAGGTTTTAAAAAAGGACATTCAGAAATATATATATTGAATGTAGCAATTTAAGAAAAATATTAACATTTCAACATTTATTCTTAACTGTATTTGTAAAGCAATCACATTAATTTTTTCCCTTACCAATATCAATAGGTTCCTGAAGAGGAAAGCAGAGAAAACCAAAATGGACCTGGTTCTTGGAACTATGGGTCGTCACGCCTCCGCTCAAACAACATAACCACAAAAACGAAGTCACCTTTTTCCACAAGTCAGTGGATCTTACCGTTGAAAAACAACCAGATACTTTCAATGAATCAGAACTTCGACAACGAGGCCATGATACCAAAGGCGCTTCTTCAAGGTGGCCTAAAGCAGCCACTCAACCAGAAATCCTACCTGAAGTACAAGAAGCAAAGCCAGCGCAAGTTAAACCGAAGAAAGTGTGGATTCTCGAGCAGAGGTTCAACCGCGAGGGTGGAAAATCTGTTTCGATTGTCGAATCGAGAAGCCATCTACAGCAACCGCAGCGGCAACAACAACTACAACTACAACAACAACAGCCATCAAAGAAAAGAAAGAAACGACTGCCGAGGGCACGGTGCAGATACTCACCACTGGAATTGTCGGCAACGAGTACCAGCAGATTGTTTCTAGTCTAATGGAGATGCGAGTGGACTTAAAACTCGGAAATTCAGAGACTGAATCTCAAAGTTTCTAGGATAGATGAACATCTTGTAGAGCTAGTGAAAAAAGATGCCAAGACTGCATAGTACAGAAGACGCAGATCGGACTGCAGACGGACGGCCCGAACCATACCGCCGAGTGAGTGATCATTCTACCAAACACTCATCCAAGGGGGTAAGAGGGACTCACACCATGCTGGCCCTTCTAAAAAGAAGGGCTCTAAATCTAAGAGCTGGGTGTCTCCCAAGTCACCAACACCTCCTGCGCCTTCACAAGCATCCCTAACGACTCGGCTGTCGGGCTATGCTTGAGAACGAAATTGAAGAGCTCCAACGAGAATCGCTTCCAAACGAAACACAATAATAGCACAATATGACAGACAAGTGGCCTTTCTCTTGTCTCTCTCTATATATAAATTGATCATCTGTTTTACTAGTCATTATGTACCTTCATTCTAGTCGATTCGGTTTCAGCCTTGTCTTAGGCTCAGTTAGAGAGGCTGTTTTGCTCAGACGGACAACTTGTCATTCTATGGAGAAAAATAATTATTCCTTTTTATTACTTGTTAACCCCAT
The DNA here is from genome assembly GCA_021605095.1 of Caerostris extrusa. Classification (NCBI taxonomy): domain Eukaryota; kingdom Metazoa; phylum Arthropoda; class Arachnida; order Araneae; family Araneidae; genus Caerostris; species Caerostris extrusa. Next base: position 6,815 of record BPLR01006071.1, on the reverse strand, counting down.
AGGTAAGGATGGCAGAAGTGAAAAATCATGAAATTCATTTTTTGGTGCTATGCCACTAATCATAATGTTTAGTAGCAAGTTGTATTTATTCTCTATTTGTTCTATTATTGAGAGTCTTTATTCCTGAGGTAAGTTGTCTTGTACAGTAAAAATTATTTATATATTGTATATACGAAATATATTTACAAACCAATCATGTTGGAATTATGAGTTAAGCCTCTAAAAGTAGGATATAACTATTTTCAGGGTGCATTCAGTTGATAAAATATTTGCTAACTGATTACTTATCCATGTTATGCTCATTGATTTGCTCAATATATTTGTATTTTACAATTTATTTTATTTAAAAAGGTTAAAAATTGTTTTGATATGGTAAATTTTTGCAGGAATGGTGACTCAATTAGTGAGTGAATGGATAAATAAAATTGATTAATTTTATGGCATAACTAATTTAATTTTAATTTAGGTGTGTTCGATTATAATATTTTCAACAAAATGGAAGACTTAAAATTCTTAAAATAATGATTTGTAAAAAACACTATCTCATTTATTAAACTCTGATTTGACGTAAGTTCAGTACTCAAATGCAATTTAGTGTGTAATATAAAAATTTTACATGTATAAAATATTAAAAAGCAAATTCTTTAAAATTTATCGTCACTGTATATAGTTCATTACATATATGAATCCTATTCTATTTAATAAATTATATCACTTTCGAATGAAGCTATTGTAAAACAATTGAGTACATTTCCTTAAATATTTTTGTAGTAGCCTCTTAAATAGCTTAGTCAACTTGTCTGCATTTGAAAAGTTTGTAAAACTAAAATTTTATTAGACAAATTGAAAAGGTCGAAAGCATTAAGAAATATTTTAACCAGCGTGACTATTGGCATATACAAGATCACGCTAGTTTTCTAATTCTGAAAGTATATTAGCAAAATGAAAAAATAATGCACAAAATCTCAGTGTTACACTTAATATTATCAAAATTAAAATTTTCTAATGCATTTAAAATTTCTTGACATTAAAATAAAAAGCTTCTTTTTCTTACAAAATTTCCCGGATAAAATCTCGTATTTAAAGGAAATATTAAAAAAATTCATTTTCGTTTTGTCATATATTTTACATTATTAATTAGATTAGAAAAACATATTAACTATACTAAAGCAGATAATTCTACATTTTCAATAGATTGTATATTTTATTTTCTTCATTATTTTAACAATAATTTTTTAATTTATATTTTTTAAATTCAATTAAAATTACCTATTAGTATGGACATTATGCAAAATTGTTAATAAAAATAAATTCATTTTCCTATTTTGTAATTTCCTTTACATTCTAATCTTCAGAAATTTCTAAAACTGTATAAATTAAAGGAAACATTGAAATTTGCAAAATTTCTTTTATATGAAAAATATCTAAGAATCAAAAAGTAAATTATTGCTACATTGTTTCATATTATATAAAAATATTTTTAACTCGCATATTCAATTCATAGATCAAATTCATGTAAGTTTAGCTAATTTATTACAGAAATGGCATTGCGGAAAGGAAAAAAAAAATCCTGTATGGAAAAGTTTCATCTTAAGCATTTTTAAATAACTAATTTAATTTTCCTTTATTTCATAATATGAAAATATAAATAATTTCATTCATGTGTCTATAATTGATATTAAACTTAATTATTAAAATATATTTATATAAAGCTTGATTTTTTTTTTTAAACTTAATTTCCTTTAGTGTAACCAATAAATTTAGAAAAATTTGCATTTAAAATAATAGACTTTTAAAAAATGCTCTGCAAAAATTTTTCAAGTTTTTTTTATTATTATTTTAAATATTATTATAACCAAAAAGAACAAGAAATTAGTGAAAGTTGGCACACAAACAAATAAATAGAAAGTCCCAAATATATTATACACACTCAAACACTGTGATAGCTAACGTTGGATATTATGAGCTTGATTGACTTAACCATTTTATAAAAATAGTTTTCCTCTGTGTAACAAACAAACAACATTTACATCAAGAGTAACACTTAACAACTATCGGATACCTCTAAAAATTGGTAATAGCATATATATGTATAACTTATATTGTTAAAAACCATTTAATTCTATTTATTGAATAATGGATGCTCGAATATTAGTGCCAATATTCTAAATAAATGCATCATACATATATATCTATGTATACAAATATCTATGAGTAAATAGATGTATTATATGTGTATGAAAAGTTTGAAATCTGTATAAAATATTGAACTGTAATAGACATTCATGGCAAAAAGGAAAAATTAATCAATATTTACCAATTTTTATCTATTGGTATTCATTTAAACTAAAGCATATTTTATTACTTAAACATTAAAATAGTCTTATTTTAATTGATAACTTTAATTTTTTGTCTCAAAAGTATATAAAGTTTTTCCAAATGAAACGTGCCCTATTAAGATCAATGGAAATCAACTGTCAAAATTAAGCAAAAAGTTACAAAGATGTTTATTTTTATATCTTTGAGTAGTTTTAAAAAGATTTTTTATATTAATTTTTTTTAGTTCGTTAAGTTAATTTAAAAATATTTCAAGTTCGCTAAATGTATTGCTGTTAGGTTGCTTGATAAAGTCTAACTCTATTTCAGTAGCCAAGTTAAATCTTTGAAGTGAACTTTCGGTTTTTCAAATAAATTTTATCATGTAGTTTGGAAAGTTATGATATATCATCTATGAATATATTTGCCATGAATGTAATATATTTTTTCCTTTCTATTTCATTGTCACTCTTTGGTAGCAATAAATAGGTTTCTAATAAATTTTCAGATATTTTACCAAACTATGCATTACTTTCACATAAGAAAAGTAAATACACAGATTGTAGAAAGTAATATATATGTTTATGGTATTTTATTTCAGACAATTCCTTTTCATCCTATCTTAGTTCTATATTCTAAGCATACGGATGACAAATTCGAGATCTACTATTATTTATGTGCGTTGTGTAAAATTTTAAAAACCTGTATTGTGTATTTTTTTAAATTTGAAATAAACTTTTCTGTGTTAGGATGTAAGTAAATAAGGTAAGTCGTATGAGACAAAAAGTAGTATTTTATTCTTGCATGCTTTTCTCCTATTTAAATTACAAAGGATTAAATATGCAATATGTAAATATTTCTGACCTAAACTATTTTAATGAAACTTTTTTCAGTATTTTAAATAATGAAAAAAAACAAAGCATCAAGTATATTTAGTTTGTACTCAAAGAAGACTTTGGTGTTTGAATCGTACTACTGAAATATGTTTGCAATTTTTATTCATAATCTAACTAAAAATTGATTAAGGATTGAAACAATTAACTAATTGTGCATAGATAAAAAAAATTATTTATTTATTTAAAAATATTTTATTAATGAAAATTGCACTTAATTTCATTGCTTAATTGTTGGGATAATGTTTTGAGAGGTTAGACAAATGCATGCATGTATCACTTGCTGAAGTTTACAATTACCAACACTTTTATTTAATAGCACTAATAATGTCCTTTGCTTTTTTTTTTTTTTTTTCATATGAAGTTATACTAATTTTAATGTATTAGAAATTCATTATTATTTCATTTTCAAGTGTGTAAAGTTGCTGTATGTACTTAACAGCCTGTGAGTATTTAGGTTTGTTAAAACGTGACATCACATAGTATGTGTAAAGTTCATGGATCATTTCACAACAAATGAAACACGCCCTTTTTGTATGAATAGGCTGTGATAGTATTGTGAATTTTAATTCTATCTCTCTGAGAAAGATTTTGGGTTTTTCAACATTGCTTTAATTAGAATTACTTATTTAGATACTCCTATAAAATAATTCATAAGATAAGTTTTCAATAAGAACAAAACTGCTTTATTTGCTTATTTGAAGTAAATATTTTATTAATGAAAATCTCACTAAATTTCATTTGCTTAATTGTTGGAATAATGTTTTGAGAGGTCAGATAAATACATGCATGTATCAGTGGCTGAAGTTTAAAATTTCAGACAATTTTATTTAATAACTCTAATTGTGTTCTTTTCTTGCTGTCATTTTGAATTTTTAATGTATTATTTTAATATACTAATAATTTATTATTTAATGCATTATTTTTAGTGTATTTCAAATGTGTTAAGTTTATGTATGTATTTAAGAGCCTGTGAGTATTTGTTGTTGGTAAATCATGAGATGTGTGAAGTTCATGGCTCATTTCAAACAAACGTAAGACATTCTCTTTGTATGAATAGGTTGTGATAGTATTGTGTATGAATTCTATCTCTCTGTGAAGGAATTTGGACTTTTCAATCCTTACTTCTAATTACGAGTTACTATTTAGATACTCCTATAAAATATATTGATTAAATGTTTTCAATAATGACAAAAACATTTTTATTTCTTTGTTTGAATATTTTATTAAATTTTATATATTTTTTTAATTTCTTAAATTAGAAATTTTATTAATGAGAATCTCACTAAATTTCATAGCTTAATTGTAGAAATAATGTTTTGAGAGATCAGATAAATGCAAGCATATATCACTTGCTGAAAACTAAATTGCAGATACCTTTTTATTTATCAGCACTAATCGTGTTCTTTTGCTCTCATTTTGAATGGTTAATGTATTAGAAATTCATTGTTACTTCATTTTCAAATGTATAAAGTTGCTGTACGTACTTAATAACCTGTAAGCATTTGGAAAGTGTTAAAGGTTGACATCACATGTAATGTGTGTAGTTCATGGATCATTTCAAAACAAACGAAACACGCTGTTTTTGTATGAATAGCTGTGATAGTATATGTTCGTTTTGAATTCTATCTCTCTGAGAAGGATTTTGGGTTTTTCAATCACTGCTTTCAATTATATTACTCAGCTAGATACTCAATAAAATATATTTATTGAATGTTTTTCAATATGAACAAAATTATTATTTTTTTTTATTTAAGTAAATATTTTTATTAATGAAATTCTCACTAAATTTTATTTCTTAAATGATATAATGTTTTGAGAGGTCAGACAAATGCATGCATGATAAGTGTGTAGGAAATTTTAAATTATTGCTGAAATTTAAAATTACCGGCTGTTTGATTAATAGCACTAATCATGTTCTCTTCTTGCTCTCATTTTGAATTTTTGTGTATTAGTAATGTATTATTTTAATGTAATTATAATGTATTATTTATTGTATTATTTGTAATGTATTTCAAAATGTGTTAAGCTGCTGTATATACTTAACAGCCTATGAGCGTTTGGTGTATGTTAAAACGTGGCATCACATAGGATGTGTGAAGTTCATGGATCATTTCAAAACAAATGAAACCTATTGTCTTTGTATGAATAGGCTGTGATAGTATTGCATATTTTGAATTCTATCTCCCTGAGAAGGATTTTGGTTTTTCATTCCCTGCTTTCAATGATGAGTTACTCATTTAGATAATCCTGCAAAATATAGTTATTAAATGTTTTCAATAAGAGCATTCATAATAATGCGATTATTCTTTTAAGATCCTTGACGTTTTTAAATTTTAAATTCTTTTATTCTTATAAAAATTGAAAATTTAATAAAGCAATTCATATCCTTTTAGGATTTACATCCTTATAAAATTAATTATTTTCATAAATTAATTTTTCTCTCGATTAAATCTATTTATTTCAAAACTTGAAGCAGTTTTCATTGTATTGACACATAAAATGAATTAGCAAGACATAAAATTAGTGCAAAAATTATTATTTAGCAAAATATAAAATTAATGCAAAAATAATTATTTAGCAAAATATAAAATTAATTCAAAAATAATTATTTAGCAAAATATAAAATTAATTCAAAAATAATTATTTAGCAAAGATATCATCTTTCTTTTTTTAAAGTACAGGATCTCCCTTTTTTAAAGTGTAGGACTGGAAAACCGAAAAATCTTTAAATTCCATAAAAGTCACTTTTTTAAAATTATTGTGCTCTTCAGGGAAATATATATTGTATGTTGAATAAATGCTGAGCTTTCCATGTGTATTTCATATATACAAATATATGTCTGTATATATTTCTAACATCTGCAAGACTGATGTCTTTTCTGTACATAGATATTGTCCTTCGCGATCACTGTCTGGCTTCTTTGTAGAGCATTTTCACATTAGTGCAGCCAGAATATTGATAATAATTCTCTTTCTTTATGTATTCATTTGCTAACACTTTGTTTTACTTATTGTTTTTTATAACCTTTGATCAGTGTTTAAAAGTGAAACCCAAACTACAGAGATATTTAAAACACGGCATGTTGAAGTAATTCAAATAATAAACATAACAAAAATATTCTGAAGTTAAAAAAAAAAATTGAGAAAAATATCGGAAAAGTTTGAGAATTGAAATTTTTATTTATAATATTTAGTACAATTAATGGGTAAATTTAGTACTATCTTAAAAATCTTCTAACAATATTTTGTTTTTAAAAGATGAATGTAGCGTAATTCAATTAATTAAAGTGTACAACGAGTTCTAGTAAAAAGTATTTATCAAAAATGCAATTTCATAAATTTTTATTAAAAAATATTGCGCATTTAATTATTATAATTAAATATTAATTGATTAATTGCGCATTAAATGTTTTATCTAAAATAATACGCATTATATAAAATTAAAAAAAAATAATGAATTAAAATTTTCTTTTTGATATGCTTCTACCAATATAATTAGTAGATTATTGCTTCTTATTGAAACTTTTTTTTTCCTTACTTATAATAATGTGCTTGATGTTTTGAAAACCTCTCTGTAATAGTTGAAAACCGTCCATTCTTAAC
>BPLR01006070.1:0-17575 GCA_021605095.1 Caerostris extrusa | reverse complement strand
GCGGTTACAAAAATGAATTTTATTGATCATTGATATTATAACCAATCGTGCAACTTTCCTCGCCTTATCTTTAAACTACATATGAGCTTATTTTTACTTCTTATTCATGTTTTTGATTTCCAGAATTTAAAGAAAATGTTTAAATAATAATAGTACAAAAACTTATTTATAAAAACAAGTAAAAAGTAGTATTTGTATCGTAAAACTTATTATAAAGTAAGCATAGTGCAAATTACTCTTTACCATTTAAGTGCTGACAGTATTTCCACTTTAAGCGTTACAGGCATGTACTCTGCCTACCAGCAGATTTCAAGGACAGGTTTGCTCTGGTCATAGTACGCTCTCATGGTCATCGTGAGCGGCTGGGTTAGGCTGGAACTGGACCGAAGTTGCTGTAGCTTTAAAGTTGATTCCGAATCACGAAGCAAACGATCCGCTGGTATCTGCCGACACGAACCAGAAACCCGTAGCACTGAGCACCAGTCGCTCCGCCCTGAGTCGTAAAGTAACGAAACGCCAGAGCGCTAGTCACTCTCGGCCATCAGATCACAATTACTAATTAATTCAATTCAAATTTTCAATTTATTAAAACACAAATCGAAAACGGCCCCATAAAAAAATTCTATAATGGGCTTCAAGCTTCTGTGGATCTCTTTTGTGGAAGGAAAACTGAATAAATTGATTTATTTCACCCCAACAATAGATGTGCTCTAATCAAGTGAGATTAGAGATCCTAACTTATCAATCTTACTTAACTCAGCTGAAACATTTCTTTTATCTAGAAATAAGTCTCGGAAATGAAGCTAATAATAACCCAAATCAATGCTTGTACCTCGCCAGAATCCAGTACATCCCTCCACTCATTAGCGGGTAATCAAGGGAAAGCGCCATTACAACCTTCCGATTCAGGCTGTGCTCTGTAAACATTGGCTCATTGTTGCCAAGTCGCACCTTGCAATAAACGATTCCCAACACTAATGAATTCAAACCAGTCATTTCCCCCTGATGATGAGCATTTTCAGGAAATAAATATTTGATATGAAGGTCTGTTTTATTTCCTTAAATGCTGATGAGTGTTATATGTAAGTGCAAGATATGGTATGTGATTTTCTGAAGCATCCTATTTAATTTTGTTTTAGTTATAACAGTTCAAAAGATAGAGATGGTGATCTTGAACTTGTTGGATTTTCTATGCAATTGTACATCCATCTTGTTTTGGGAATTACAAAATTTATCATTATTTTAATTACTTGATAATTTGAATTTACAAAAACTTAAACGAAATTAATTTTATTGATCATTGATATTATAATTCATGTATCTTTAACTTTCCATCTCCCTCTTTAAATACTTGTAAAAAAACTTATGTACTTAAACTTAAAACTTATTTATCCATGTTTGATTTTCAGAATTTTTTTTTAAAAGCATTTTCTGAAATAAAATTGTAAAAAATAGTAAAAACTTCTTAATTTAGAGCAATAATCTCATGGTGATCCATAAGGCCTCTGCCTACTGGCAGATTTCAAGACGGGAGATGTTATCTTTTTACGATAGGTATGGCCTACGCCCCACAAATATCCATGACATCGCCGGGACTCGTATCCGAAGTCCGTATTATCAAGCTGGCAGTAGAGTTCTTTTTAAAAATGATGATATTATATGTTATACGTTAAAAATTTCAATACAACCAATTGTAGTATTTAATTTATTAATTAACTGTTTTATTAAATATGACGTGAAAGTAAGATCTACTTTTCGAAATATGAGTTATGAAATTTATGACCATACAAATAACATATTTTTAAATTTAATAACCTGAAACTTTTTATCGCATTAATTTTTTATTGTATAGTTTAGTTGCATTTATGGTAATTATTTAATCGTGTAGTATTAAGTTATTTCTAAAAATATTCAACCCCATCTGATAACATTTAAAAATATAAATTCTCAAAAAATTTTTAATTTTTTTATTGCAATGAAAGTAGTAGGTTTGTCAGTAATATGAAAGATTGATTATAATGCTTTTGACAAACTTAAGGGGATTGCGACATAAATTTTAAATTTTTCAAACTATAGTAACGATTGATTAAAAATAACACATTTCTGTAATCGCATTGCATCAGGGTTTATACAATCTTTTATGTTTTGATTGTGTATAACACAAAAGTTAATCGGTTAAGTTTAGAAAGAACTCCACTTAAGAAATGCTTTTAAGGTGTCTGTTTTTAATTTAAATTTTAAAAACATGAAATGTCACTCTAAAAGATCCTTTCCAACTTCGACAAAAACAAGATTTCAATATAAAAATTTTAATCAAATCTAATTTCTTCAAAAGATTAATTTACCTTTTTTTACATATTATTTAATGTGTATGCCTTACGTACAAATAAACAAACAAATCCAAAATAGATGAACACTTTATCTTGTTCATAAATTATTATATTGGCTCCCTTAATAAAAATTTATTAAAAATGAAAGTTATTTCAATAATAATTGACAACTAAAAATATAACGAAATTCTAAAAAAATACTTTTATATTAAAATTTAATAACTGTGTCCAATTTGCATGAATTCAATGATTTTTTATAAAAGTTATATGCTTATTTTTTCTTGCGCACTTTATTTTTATGAAGTTCTTATGAAGTTCCACCCCACATACATAAACGCCATACTTTCCGAAAGTACTGAATAGAATTTAAAAATAAAAGCTGCTAAAAATTGCTTCGTAGAAGTACATATAAAGAAAACATATAACGAAGTGCTAGCGAATTTATTAAATTATATTTCATGGAAATTCTTATAAATTACCTTTCTGGAAAGTTTTATTTTAAAAGAAATACAAGCCGACATCATGTTAATGCAATTCCTAAAAGATTCTGAAAGTAGATGCATGGCTGCTTTTGACACAGTGCCTATAAATGATGTCTAAAAAATCAAAAATGCATATCTTTTCATATTCTATTCATATCATGAATATAAATGTATTGGAAATTTAAAAAAAAGGAATATCATAGCATATAATGTCTATTTTATTTAATTTATAACTGCCGTAATAAATTTGTTTTATTTATGCATACCTTTCTTGTAATTTTAAAAATAAAACCATCATTAATATTAAATGAGATAAATGTTGTCTTTAATGTATATTTTTTGATATAATAGTTGTACTTGAAAAAGCAATATGGATTACTGCCCATCCCATACAGTCCTTTAATTGGTTGCAGGATTTTCATTTAATTCATAGAGGGGAATGCATTTTTGCTCTTATAAAATGCTACAAGTAACTTCAAAAATATTAAACAATAGTAACCACAGTACTGACCACATTGTAACTACAGTACTGACCACATTGTAACTACAGTACTGACCACATTGTAACCACAATACAATTGTAAAAACATTTTTATTTAATTCTTAGCGTGAATGACATTTTGTACTTATAAAATGTACAAATAACTTCTAAATAATAAACAATTGTAACCACAATGATGGCCACATTATAACCGCAGCATAATTGTAACCGAATTTGTATTTAATTCATAGAGTGAATTATAATTTGTACTTATAAAATGTCACAAGTAATTTTCTAAATAACAAACAATTGTAACCACAGTACTGACCACTTTGTAACCACAATACAATTGTAACCACCTTTTTATTTAATTCATAGCGTGGATTACATTTTGTACTTATAAAAGGCTACAAATAACTTCTAAAAATAATAAACAACTGTAACCATAGTGCAATTGTAACGACATTTTTATTTAATTCATAGAGTGAATTACATTTTGTACTTAAAAAACGTCACAAATAACTTCTAAATAATAACCACAGTAATAAATAATAATATAACTACGATAAAAAAATTTTACGAACCAAAATATTAATTTGAAAATTAGAAACCAGTATTGCTCTTAAACTTATATATATTATATTCAATTTTAAAAATATAACTATAAAATAATGATTATTACCTTTATATATTTCATCTAGTGAAAATAGATGTGCATGAACTTGACGAAAAGGATTTCTAAATAGATAAATCGGTAATTTTATAAATTTTCTGATAGTACTAGTATATTGCAGTATTTAATAAGTTTAAAAAAATAGAAAATATTTTTAAGAAATTTCTGCATATTCTACTTGTTGTAATATAACATGTCAAATTTGAAATACTTTGAGATAGATTTTTCCAATATATAAATTGTTCAAAGCAAGCAGTAAATAATAATTTCTTTTCATAAAACTTGCTATATGCTATTCAAATTATTAAGAATATCATAGATAATTTGTTAAATCAAATTTATAGTCATGTTTTAAGGAAAAAAATTAATTAAAAGCATTAGAAAGTTTTAATAATTATAATGGGTTAAAAATTTAAAAGAACTAAGTTAAAAATATAAACTTTTCTTTTATATTACTCTATACAATGTATTCTTTAACAAATTTCCTGCTATGTGTCTTTTTATCTTCTTGACTTCGTGTCAGAATGAATTTGTTTTGCAACTTATATTTCCTTTTTAAATAATTTTAAAAGATAATAAGACGATAAGAGATATGAATATAGCAATTCCATGTTGTCATATGTAAAGATTACTCTTCTTTTTTTTATCCTATGTTATATTATTATATTCGTTATTATATGTTATTTTATTATAGATTTTTCCAATATATAAATTGTTGAAAGGGAAGAAAGTCATAGACTATTTTTGAAATCAATTTTATATAGAAAATAACTATGAGATAGAAAGCTTTAATAATTATAATGGGTTGAAAATTGATATGACCTAAGTTAAAAATATATAATTGACCTCTATATTGCTTTATACAATATATTCTGTAATAAATCTCCTGCTATATAATTTATACGTTATGTAACAGGATAATTTTATAGATCTTGTATATATCGTTATTATACCAGATCTATAAAATTATATACCTCGTTATCACTTATTAACTGAGTGTCAGAGTGAATTTGTTTTGCAACTTATCTTTCCTCTAAATAATTTTAAAAAGATAGCATGCCAATAAGAGATATGATATGGCAATTTACCATGATGTAATACGTAAAAATTACTCCTTTTTTGTTATCCTATGTTATTTTATTATATTAGTTAAAAAATTAGTTTCGTTTATTGATAAAAAACATTCAGGAGTATATTTAAATCTATTGGACTGAATACAAAATTGAATAATTTGAAAAAAATTAACACCTTCTTCTCAAATATACCCATTCTATGCCAAAAATAATTTTTTCACATAAACGCAGAATAAAAAAATTGTTATAAGAATAAATTTTTTTCTTTTGGTTCATTGGAATTGAATTTAATTTAAAATATTTTCGCCCAGATGGACTTAAACTCATACCCTTACATACCTCTCGATCTTTGCAAACAATGTTGACAAATCTGCTACAAAATTTAACTATGTTTCAAAGACACACACCAGTAGAAAGTTTCTCAAAAATAAAAGGAGTTTAAAGAAATGAGTGATGTGGAAAATTAACCTGGAAAATCGAGATTTCCTGGTAGGGATTTTATGTTGCTGGTGACAGGGAAAACCCTTCAGGTTCAAACAGTTTTTCACTTTTAATTAAGGCCATTCCATATGCAAATTGAATTATTTCTTGATGCGTAATGAAAGTCGGAAGTAACATGGGGAATTTCCGAGATTTCGGATTACTTTGAAACTCTTTGAAGAGTAGTCGCTCAACTGAATTCTTTGGTATAAATGAAATTATACATAACGTTGAACAATTAGGATCACAGATGTTGAATTTCTTATTCAAAAAGGCTAGGACAGGAATAGACTTTTAAAAACGTTTTTACATAAAAAAAAAATGTCTGAGTGGTTTCATGTATTATTATGAATCATTACGTTTTTTTCGCCGCAGTATGAAGCTTAAAACTGTTATGAAAATATTAGTGGCAAGCATAAATAAAAAAATATACAGTTTGGAAATAAAAACTGAAATAAATATATATATATATATATATATATATATATATATATAAACATATTAGAACATAAACTTATTTAAAACATTCAATAAATATATCAAATAATTGAATGAATTATGAAATTATAATTAGTTTAACGAAATGTTATTGCCAAAAAAGGGGATTATATATAAAAAAATATTAATTGAACCAAGTTTTAAATGTGTTGCTGTTTATTATCTCACTTGGTAGATAGCAACATCCAAGTTCAAGAACTCGTGGTTTCATGGAAGGAAGGAAAGGAGGGCAACTTCTGTTGTAATGGAGCACCCGTAAGTAGAAATTTGACTTGGCTTCGTAACGCTGACTTTTTACGGGGTAGAGTAGTCAACGCTATATAGTCATATTAAACCGAGACCTATGGCTTAAAGTGGATTCGAACCATTACAAACATCCATGGCACTGTCCAGACTCGAACCCGAAACCTGTAGCACCGAGAGCTAGTCATCGTGCCATCAGGCCTATTTTAGATGTGATAAACAGAGAAATGTTTGGAACCTATTCTCTACGAGTTTAGATAGCGGAAAATATAAATAAGCATTTGTAGAAAAAAATTCATAATTGCTGAGATCATGAAAATTATTATTTTTACTTTATAATTGTCAATATTTCTTTTAAACTTATTATAAATTATACTCAGTAGAATGAAAACCCCTCATATATAATAAACTTTTGAAAACATGCAGTTATTATACGTGATATTTATAAAAGTACATTTAATTATAAAGTTTCGTAAAAAATAAGTGATAAATTGTAAATAAAAATGTTTTTTAAGAGTTGTCATGAGTGCTACGCTTTTATTAACAAAATAGACAGAAATTTAAGTATCATTAAAAATACTTTTTTTTATAGAAGTACTCATATTTACTTTACATATGAGAAAACTTGAGACCAGCTCGATAATGATAAAAACCATATATTACACTATAATTTTGAACAGCAGTAGCTAGACAAAGAGAGATAAACTAATTTACTTTTTTTTCCAGTGAAAATTTACCTTCCATGAATGTTTACTCCAATTACTTCAATGAAAATTTACTTTATTCTAACACTAAAATTTATCCAATTTATTTTTCTCTAATGAAAAGCCATAGTTGGTTGCTGTTGATTTTAACCCATAATTTATAATCAGGCACTTTTGTAAATTAAAAGAAAGGATGTATTGACATTAGACGTAAATTTAAATTTGAACATTAATTCTTAATTTTTTTTAATTTAATTTATTTATTTTTAAAATTTTTTTTTTTTGAAAAAATTAAACTTGAACACCTAGTACTTATTTTTACTATTAAAATTTATAATGTAAAAAAAATGATTAAATTATATTGGAAATTGTTTTGTTTTTGTTAATTTTATTAAAATTTTGTTAAGACTTTTTATCCATTACCATGAGGATTTAAAAAGAGATAATTGAATTTCCAGTTTAATATGTACTTCTAGGTTTTTCAAATACTAAAACTAAGCAAAAAACACCTTTTTCGACGCGATTAGCCTTATCTTGCTTCGAATTTTGTCAGTTCTTGTTTCGATTTTCTTGCAAAATATAAGATTCGGATAACTAAACATAATTAAATTATATAAAGATGATAAAAATGATAAAAACACGAGATAATTGTTTTTTTTTAAGGTATATTGTAAAAAGCAGTAGACAGCACTTAATTAATCTTTCTGTTTTTCTTTGAACATTATTCTCACGGTTTGAGTTTCTAAAAAATTGGATAAAAAACATATATTTTATAGTAAAATAATTTTGATTTTCTTATCAATATCGTGTGATACTTTTTTTTACAATTTGATTAATTTTAGTTAATTTCCTGTCAAAATTTAACACTGCAAGCAGTTCTATCAAAAGAAATTATTTATAAAATTTAAAAATAGATTTTATTGTTCATTAAACCACTTATAATATGTTAAAAGTCATCATAAATCAATAGGAGTTAGTTAACAATATTTACTTTATAACATTTTTGTGATTTATAAAAATTCTACATTAAATTTCAATTTTAATGCTTTCATTAGATCAAAAATTAGTTTTAATTTTTATTATAAGTTTTGTTTTTTTAATTAATTTTTAAAGATTTTTTTATTCCAATAAATCTTGCTACTTAAATAAATTATATATTAACTTTCTTTCATATAAATTGGATGAAATTAAAAAAAAAAAAAAAAAAAAAAAAGATAAATTTTATTTTTACATTTTAGTCAATTAATCAATGGTTATCCTATAACAAAATGTAAAGTTCTAACAAGAAAAATAGTTTATAATTTAAACATTGGTATCAACAAATGTTTGAAGCTTGCAGAATGCATATAAAGTGTTCTTTTTTTTTCCTATTCATTTTAAATTCTTTCGCTTTTAATTAAATAAGGCAACTTTTCGAAGATGCTGAAAAAAATATTTTTTATCTTTTTAATAATTAGTTTTTTGCACTATATTTGATATTCTTTGAAAGGTTACACAATTTGGAAGAATACATTTGCTAAACATGGATTGAAAACTGAGTAATAAAACAAAAAAAATTATGCCAATCAACGAGGAACAAAATGTTTTTCTGCATATTAATTTTCTGAGGTCTGAAAATAATTATTTTTTTCGAACACATTTATTAATTTAAGTATTCTAATTCAATTACTTTTAATTTAAAAATAATTATAATAGAAAATTGAATAAAGTTTTTTTCTAAATTTTAGTTCAATTATGTCTTTAATTAAAACTTTAAAATAAAATGAATATTATTTTTTGACATTTAAAATAATGCTATGTATGTCCAATTTTGAGAACAAAATGAAATAAAAAACATATTTATTTATTTCTTTAACATACACTATTTTTTAATAATTAAAATTACAGTAAAAATTTATTATTAGAATAAAAATTGGTGAAAATAAAATGTTTACTTAACATTATTTTTTGGCAAGATTTAAAATAATGCTATGTTCAAATATTTTTTATATTAATATTGATTTCGAAAGAAAGGAAATTCTAAAAACGTATTTATTGAAGTGTGTTTTATATTCTAGTCTAAAATTCGCAATATTTTATAAAAATGCAAATAAGTAAATATATTCAAAGCAAATTTCAAAAAAGTAGTACATAAGTTAATAATAAAAGAGTAATAATATATAATTGTAATATAGATATATAAAAAAACTCATAATCACTGTTTAAGAATATATAATATATGATGATATGAATATATTATAAAATTATATATGAATAGATGATATATGAGTATATATAATATATGATATATTTATTAAAATACAGGAAAATTCGTAGAATGACCGAATTTTAAAAAATTTATATTTTTAAAAGCTAATATGCATAATATAGTCAGAGAGACATGGTGTAAAGAACAACAATCCAAGTTACAAATGCTTGTTTTTGAGTTACAAATGTTTGATGTGTGATCCTCTCGTAAGACGACTAATCTGTAATCAAGTTCGTTTCACCCATTCTGCAGATTTACAGTGTTCTTAATACGATTATGACGTCCTCTTTAACATCAATTGTTGTTTTTTTACAATGTAAAATATAGCAAAGGATTTTATAAGCAGAAAACTAACTTGGTGTAATAGCAGGAGTTTTTGGTGTCCATATGAACAAAATAAATCTTCGTCACCAGCACGTCTATTCTAACGTTACAGAAACTCCTCATTTAAGTAACTACAAATATTTAAAGCACCATGGTATAGAGCTCCATTTTTGTTGTGGAAATAACCATATTTTCACATGATTCACAATGTAATACTAATCTCATCGCAGGAAATAGCCCTTATAATATTCTTTGTGGCGTGACTCAAAAGATTTGTTTTTGGTCAATATTTCACTAGCTCCACAATGAAATATGGCGATATTGAAAAGTATTAGCTGTGCTGGAAAAAAAAAAACCTTAGAATGTTTTACTTTATTGTCACGTATGACTGCTTTTATTATGTTTAACACTATTTAAATTAAAAAAATAATTAAAATTTGTCACTCATTTATGTTAGTTAATTGGATTCGCATATATACTGGGGGACAGAAAATATTTGACTATGTTGGAGTTAGTGCGTATTCAGAGCTCTTTGCATCCTATGCCTCTCTTGATCCATTTCGGACCAATTTTGATGGAGAACTGGAGGTAATTAGAGTCGCAACAGAACAAATTAGCGTTAGAACCTTTCACCTCAAAAAGTAGATATTTTTTTTTTTTAGACTCCCTGTCAGCAGTCCAAGCCATCGCTGTAGATAATGTCGCGGAATCAAAAATTATTGACACCTGCAGAAGAGCTTTTGATCTTGTATTTTCAAAAGGATGACTGTTGTTTTGCAGTGGATCCCATCTCATGTAGGAATAGCTAGAAATGAAGGATAATAATAGCTCATAATGAATAGCTGATAAATTAACTAAAAAGGGAACTGATATTTCCAAGTCAAATAATAGTGAAGTGCCATTTCATCAATTAAAAGATTTATTAAAAATACTGTGGTTAAAATTATGACGTCAATTTATTAGAAGAAACTAAAAAAAATAAAAGTGTAGGGCCTCGATTTGATGGAAATCCCAGATTTCCTTAGATCCATCGCAGTAGTGGCCTTCCGCCTGGTGACTAGACATAATTGTCTTGTTAAACATCTACACAGCATTGGTATATATAACAGCCCTTTGTGCAACCAGAACTCTGAGATAGACAAAGATCATTTGCTAAGTTGTTCTTCATTTAACGAAGGAAACTTAAGCAACAGATAGTGGAGGGCTAAGGAGTTGATGCAATTGGCTTCCATCTACTAATTTTCTTTTTATCTTTATGTAAACATAGTTTTGATGTAATTATTGTTGTTGCTATAAGTTACTGTTTTGTTCTGTTTTGCTGTTTTATATTCCATCTTTATGCTCCAATCTCCTGCATCTGTGACGCATGGAAGCCAATGATGTAAAATGAAGTGATTTTGCAAGAAAAAATTATAATGATTAACTTTTATAATCAATTTCATCTTCAAATTTTTTAAATCTATAAATTACAGCATATTTTTACGATTAAGATCTCTTTGAAAAGAATAGAAGATATTAAAACACTGCATTCAAGTTAAAATTCAAGCTAATCTCCTATTTTACCACCATTTTTATATACTCTCTTAACCAAAACCCCTTTCCACATTATTACCTAAAATCTTAACCAAAATGAACATCAGATTCTTTTTATGTGGTGCCTTTTTCTTTAGGAAATGAAGTGACACAGCAGAACGTTATGTCCGCTTTGATGGCGTTTTTCATCGCGCATTAATCTTTTTATCCGGAAGTTAAGAAACTGTCCATTTCGTGGAAGAAAGCAATTTTCGAAGCTATGCATCCGGAATGCTACAAATCAGTCTCCATGAAATCCTTGATTTTATTATGTAATAAAGCAAGTTTATCTCCAGTATTCGAAATTCCCTGCTGCTGCTGCCACTCTATTTCTTTTCTCATCATAAACTTTTCTGCTCGTTTCTTTTTTTTTTTTTTTTTTTTTTTTAGAGATAAAATGTGTTTTGCCACTCTCGGATTTTTATATCTCATTCGATCTTCAAGAAAGTTAGGAAAATAGCGTAGAGATAATAAAAATTAAAAATCAGTTTTCGGTTACTAGCAATCATTTTCCGAAGATTTATATTTCTTATTAACTGATATGATCTAGCATTGCTCATTCAATTTTAAATTTAGTTAGTTTAGTTTAGTTAGTTAGTTAGCTTAGTTTTTAGGGAGAAATTTTAGTATTTTTAAATTTCAATAAAAATTCTGTGAAGACATAAAGGTTTGGGATTTTAAATAACTAGCCTTAAATAATATAAATTCGTTAAATAAAGTAGTAATTTTCCCAATAATTTTTTCACCTTAGATTTGTTAACATTTATTTTCAAGAATATAATAACAACAGTTTGGAAAAAAACTGCAATCTAATATTCTACGTTTCAATATAATCAGCTGTGTTCTTTATAATGATGGACAAGTTAATTCATAAACTTTTCTGCTCTTTTCTTTTTTTTTTTTTTTTTTTCTTTTTTTTTTTTTTTTTTTTTTTTCCTAGAGATAAAATGTGTTTTGCTGTTACTAGCAATTATTTTCCCAAGAGTTATATTTCTTACTAACAGATATGATCTAGCGTTGCACATTTAATTTTAAATGCTAGTTAGTTGTTTAGTTTATAGTTAGAAATTTTAGTTTTGCTAAAAACTTATTAAAAAAATATATGTGAAGACTTGAAGGTTTGTGATTTTAAATAACTAGCCTTAAATAATATAAATTGGCTAAAGAAAGTAGTCATCTTTTCCCAATATTTTTTTTTTTCATCTTTAATTTGTTGTCATTTATTTTTAAAAATATAACAGCAATAGTTTGGAAAATAAACTGCAATCTAATATTCTACATAACAGTCTAATCAATTGTGTTTCTTTTATAATGATGAAAAAGTGAATTTCCAACTTCACTTTTCCATCGTTATAATGAACATAGTTGACTAACTGGAATGTTTTACTTATTAAAAAATTAATTGAATCTGTTTGTGCGCCACTTAAAAGAAACTAAAATGCTTATGCACATTAACCCAAACTGGGAAAAGATGATTTCAGCAATATAATATAAAAAAAATTAATAACAGAACAATCATGTTAATTTACCTTAAACGTTTTCTTCTCTTATGGGAAAAAGAAAAAAAAAGACTTAGAATTAAAAAAGATTGATTGAATGGAAAAGAAGACTATCGGAGGGGAAATAGAAGACTATTTTTCTGGAGAAGAAAGTTGCCTCATATTTGTGTTACAGAACAAAACAGCAAATTCCGTCGCTTAGAAATTAACAGAGGGTTAATTGCGCGTAAAACTTTTTGCAATATTGTTTTAAAAGTCCCTTATTATGAAGTGTAGCTTGAAACTTTAAGACAAAACTTGAATCTCAATGTCCAGATTTTCTTCTCCAATCTCAAGTATGCAGTCCAGCTTTTTCGATTTTATCCCAGAAATATAAAAATCCATATGTCAAATGCACTATATATTCAAATCTGTTGATGATTTAAAAAACAAAAAATAAAAGTTCGTTTTCAATTAAGTTTTCACTTCCGGCAAAAAAAAAGACGAGAAAACTTTAACCAGAGTGTTTCACGTTGACAAAAAATGATATCTAATTGAAGTTTCCTCAGATTTCTCTCATACTATATTCAAGTACGGTAAAATATGACTTAAATAACCTACTAAAAAGCATCACCAATTTCCCCTATACTCATCATTGGACAATTTGTATAATAAAAAAATATTGTTAAACAGAATAAAATATCATCAATGATAATAAATAAAAATAAAAAATAAGCTTATTAATTAAAAATTGAACATTACACTAATTTAGGAAAACAAATGTATTGTTATACTTAAACTTCTTAAGAGAAAAAAAATTAGAATTGATTGAAATGGATTTCTTGGACAACATGCTTTATACTCTGGTTTTATATATTCTGTTTAAATTTTTGAATTATTTTTTGATATGAAAATGCAATACTTGTCGTTCAACCTTTTGATATCTGTATTTGTCTAAGGATTTTCAATTTCGTGGCTACAGCTTATGCGCCACTTCAGACATAGAGAATTTCTTCCTTTTATTTCTTTTTCTTCCTCCATTTTTCGAGATGCCTGATTGTAATGCACTTCACAATATTGCGAATGCTATGATGGCTTTGTCATACAATTAGTGTGTATGACGAAAAAAAATAATACGTACAAAATAGTCGTGTTTCCAGTTCACTACTTGAAATAACTATAAACCTTGAAATATTTTAATAAACCTTTGAATTTTTAAAAATTATCCTTTAAACATCATAAATAAACCAGACATTTTAAACAACCAACTCATTTAGACAAGTAAATTTACAACATTTATGAATAAAACTCTAAGAATCCTTAATAATTCATATTTTGGAAAATCTGTTCAATTTAATTCGAATTCACTTATTATAATTTAAAAATAAATTGAATTTGTTAAGTTCCCACATGTTTATTTCCTTTGAAAGTTGATTTTTAAGGTATAAAAATTAAATCATGTTTACTTTGAAAGTTGATTTTTAAGGTAGTAGTTAAATAATATTTTTTTAAATCCTTCACATTTTGTGAAGAGTTCCAAATTAATTCATATCTTGGATTGGAAATAAAATAAGACAGGATTTTAACTTACCTAAATTCAAGTCGATATAAATGATTAAATTCGATTTGGTACATTTTTTTTTTATAAAATTATTTTAAACTTAATACAATATCCTTTATTCTACACATCATTAATTTTATATTTTTATTTTTATTTTCCAGAAAAGTAATGGAATATGATAAGCTGCATGTTATAAGTTGTATGACATATAATACTTTTTTAATTTAGAATCCACTTAAATTCTGCAGAACAAAACGAAATTTTTCGGTGTATCCAGAATCTATAAGTGAAATTCAAGTTCGATGTTGTTTAAAAGTTCTGGGAAGGGAATTTTAGTTTTGAAGATGAACATTGAAGTGCTTGGCCAATGTAAGTTGATAATAATGATTTGAAAGCAATGGTAGAGTCAGAAACCCACACAACAAGTAAAGTTGTTTGGCATGTAAGCTTTACTGTTTACAGAAAAGCCCTAAAAACAATAAGAAAGATTTTCGAGTTCATGTTTGGGTTTGATTTTTACAGCTCAAACCCTCAGCAACGAGTAAATATTTGCACATAATTATTAACAAGAAATGATATCGATCCTTTTTAAAGTTTATAGTGACTGAAGATGAAAAAAAGATGATACTTTATCCAAACGTTACTCTAAAAATACAATGGTTAAGACCAAAAGAAGAACGTATTGCCTCCTCCACAAAGCCAAGATTACATCCAAAGAAGGTTTGCTTTGCATTTAGTGGATATAAGAGGTGGTTTATTTTGAGCCGGTAGTCAATGATTAACTATTACCTCAGACATCCACTGTCAGAGAATTTAAACTAGACTTTACTCACTAAACGATTGCTCAATAGATGGGCACTGATCCTTCAACAAGATAGCACGCCACCTCACGCCATACGAATGATTTGAATAGAAGTTGATAGTCTTCGATTCGCATACGAATAGAAGTTGATTGAATTTGGATGGGAAATTCAACCTTACCCACATTATGGATCAGCCCCCCTCCCAAATCATTATCAAAGTTTCTGCAGCGTTTCTGATTTGAAAAATTTCTGTATTACAAACGATAGGGAATTTAAACTAGACTTACTCACTAAACGATTACTCAATAGATGGGCACTGATCCTTCGACAAGATAGCACGCCACCTCGCCATACGAATGATTCAATAGAAATGGGATTGAATTTGATGGGAAATTCAACCTTACCCACATTAGGGATCAGGCACTCCCCCAAATCATTATCAAAGTTTCTGTAGCGTTTCTGATTGGAAAATTTCTGTACTACAAACGATAGGGAATTTAAACTAGACTTACCACTAAACGATTACTCAATAGATGGGCACTGATCCTTCGACAAGATAGCACGCCACCTCACGCCATACGAATGATTCAATAGAAGTTGATTGAATTTGATGGGAAATTCAACCTACCCACATTAGGATCAGGCACTCCCCCAAATCATTATCAAAAGTTTCTCTGCAGCGTTTGATTGGAAAATTTCTGTATTACAAACGATAGGGAATTTAAACTAGACTTTACTCACTAAACGATTACTCAATAGATGGGCACTGATCCTTTTCGACAAGATGGCACGCCACCTCACGCCATACGAATGATTCAATAGAAGTTGATTGAATTTGGATGGGAAATTCAACCTTTCCCACATTATGGATCAGGCACTCCCCCCCCCAAATCATTATCAAAGTTTCAAAGCTGATTGGAAAAAATTTCTGTATTACAAAAGATCGGGAATGAACATTTTCCAAATGAAAATTCTTGTTGCAAAACCAAAAACGCTCTTTTAAGATGAAATCAAATAGTTGCTTTAAAATTGTCCATATCTAAATCCTGCAATACTTTATAATCAATATAATATTTCCATCAATATTTCTGATTACAACTAGAAAAATTCTAATTTCTTTACCATTAAAATTCTGTTATGTAACAGATAGTGGATAAATGCAGACAGTTTATCCAGTTTTCCTTCTATTAGCCGTCTAGACACAATTTATTTGGGTTATGCAAATATGTTTTTCTAATTACCTCCATTTTCCAAATATATAAAATAATAACAAAAATTTTATTTTCATATTTTCATCAGTGATCAAAGACTATTAAAATTGAAGAACATTAAAGACTATAGAATAGAATAAATGAATGGTAAATATAATTCAACCAATGCGTATTTATAATTGCCTAGAATCTGAATAAATTTATTGACAAGACAAATGGGAATTAGATTAATTATATCCCTTGTTTAATAGTAATATAAATAAACAATAAACAATAATAAATAAGTAATGTTTATAGCAATACATAAATAAGACATTGTGATTTATGGTTTATGTTTAGCGAACTAGTGAGCCATCTGGGGCCATATATTTATTTGAAAGGCAAATATTATATTATATATATATGTAGACTTCACCGCTTTCCAATAGATTCACATCCCGGCCGAGCCCACAATTTTTGTAGACTTCTACCAGTCTAACAATGGCTGGACTTTGCAGTGGGTGTCTAGGGATTTGACGGACACAATGAAGTAATGCGATGTTTCTTTAAAGCCATTTAATTACACGCTTTTATAATGATATTTACATTAGTTATTAATTAAGTGCTAAACATATTCTCTCGCTGTTTGACGCAGCCTCGCCCAATCTCGCCCTCTCTCGTCCGCCAGGGCTCTTCTCCCTTTCTTCATCTACGGGGCCTGTGCCCTTCTCCAGGGGCTCGGAGTTCAAAGTTGAATACGTCCCCCACATTGTAAACAGGCTCTGTCAAAGAAAGCAACTGATGTGTCGCCGCCCGCTGATTAGCGCACAAACAAATCCTACATATATATATATTGCAACACATTTCCATGTGGCAATGCCTGAAAGGATGCAAGTGTAATGCAAAGGTGGAAAAAACGGTTTAACTTGCAAATAACTTGCATTGTAATGCTTATTAATCGACTAATAAAAAGTAAAATAAATTAAGTTTCATTAACATGATTTAACAATTTTTTTTACGAAATTAAAAAACATAACTTTCTTTCTAAAATTTATTTATTTCATTTTTATGGTGTTACCCTCGGGAGGCAAGTTCTTTGCGGTTGAATTGCTGTTTTGACACCATTTCATTATTAGAAATCCATTCCGAAAGTATTGTAATAAATCCATCGCGTGTGCTAATGATACGTGTGTAGTTGCGCGATCAATTATCACTTAGGCGAACTCGGAACCACACAAAAAGTTGTTTTCATTACATTTAACTCTGACCAATAATATGCAATGTTAAATGAACGTTGTCACGACATTAAGTGATACTGTTTCATTGAACAAATGAATAGCAATAATATTGATTAAGGGAGTTTCTGTCTTATTTTTAGATATTTTTATCCCAGTTTATTTGTCACAACAAAAAGTATACGCACAAATCGATTGCT